>OZ014477.1:28055983-28304204 GCA_963965965.1 Trididemnum nubilum | reverse complement strand
TGGCACCGGGTGCACTAGAAACAAGTGGAATCATCCTATAAAGACATAATGTTTGTTTTGTTAAATCGTTTATGGGGACTAACTTTTGTTCTCTACTACCACCTCAAAATAACAACCATTTGAAATTAGATGATACAACATTTTATGTTTGCTCTTGTAGGTTCCATGTCAATTTAAATAACCTTTCATAGCCAAAAACTTTAAAAAATACTGCTTCACATCCACCTCCAAAAGACTGTTTTATTAGATTGAGGTTGGTAAAATCTGGTATTACAAATAATGGCCGATTCAGCCATTCACCAAAATTTGCCGGAATCCAATTAGTGTGCACCAGTTTACAACCCTAACCACAGCTCAATTTTACTTGAGCGTGTTGGAAGCAGTTTATATTTCACAAAAAAAAAACAGATTTGTGCAGACAAAAGCAGTTCGTGTTTTGATAAGATCAGAGCCTGCTGTCACTAGATAGATCGCATTTCTGTTTACCATTGATTGTGCAGTCTCCTTAAAATGCATTTCTCCTTATCGTACATTCCATTTATCCTTTGTGGATTTGGTCTTTAAAAGATCCTGCTCACCACATACCAAACCAAACAGAGATTGCAACTGAAGAGTTCTGTCCGAAAAGCTTATTGCAAAAGCAAAATGAAATCGACTTTATTGAAAGTCATATTCAAAATCCAGTATAAAGTTCTTCTTCGCAATGTCACAAAATAAGCCAAGCTTATGAATTTTACAATAACACACCTTCAAACATGGAACCATATCACAGCAAATGATGAAGTTGTTTCTTTACTAACTAAGACTATACCAGCAATTTATCAAGGGAATACAATCATTAGGGTCATTCCGTGCCGAATGAGCAAATTTTTTTCAAAATTTAACCATAATTTATGTTTTGTATTTTAATGAAATTTGGCACTGTTGAAGATCTTAATGAAATAATAAAAATGCAAAAAAAAATCGAAAAACTCCAATTATTTACAAAGTTATAATCGTTTAAAAAATGCTATTTTGGCTCGTTCTTCATTGCACGACCTTAAAAATTTCTTAAACCTGTAATTTCTTTATCTGTGGTCGTAAGACTGCCGAAAATTGCTAGAAAGTGGTTTAAAAAGGGGTGAGCATCCAGTTGGGATTATGGGCAAAAATTAAAAAAACATCTAAACACTTCTTTGCTAAATTTCAGCTTTCTACGATTTATCGTTTCTGAGATATTTCATTTCAAAGTTGTGAGATCTCCCTGACAGTGTTGCCAGCTGATATCCAAATTTCTAGAAATTGGGATATACTATTTAAATTTCAGAAGTATTTCTGTTGTAACACTAATTCATGCATTAGTCTCGCATTTCGGAGCTTTCAAACCAATGTGAAAGATTACAATAAACAATATTTTAAGAAAAATGAAATTTTAACTGGCAACACGATTGGGGAGATCTCGTTACTTTGAAATCAAATATCTCAGAAACGCTAAAACGTAAACTGGCGAAACTTGGTGAAGATATGTTCTAGATTATCCTTTATTTTTTGCACCTAATCCCAGCTGGATGCTTCACCCCCTTAAAGACCCAAGAAATCAAAAAATCTAGCTTAAAAAAATGCTAAAAGAATCATTTCATGGAGTAACTGAGCTTCCAGTTCATAAATTACGTTTTTTGGATGCTCAACTTAGAGAACCTGTTAAAAAATGGGTATAAAATTTAAAAGTTGAAATTCACAAATTTGTTTCTTGTACCATTGCTCTTTCATCTCAAACAACAAAATTGAATTAATTTTGATACCTGTCATAAAAAATTTTGTTTTTACTGACATAAGTTTTTTCAATAAAAATAGCATCGAATCAGTTTGAGATAAAAAGCAAAACAGTACAAAATCAATGGAAAACAGTTGAAGGAAAAGAAAATACAAAAAATGACCCAAACATGCTAAACGGAGTTTTTATCCAAGGGAAAATTTGCCTACACAAATTACTGAGCAGTTGTTTTAAAGGCACAACATGAACACTCATGAACGATGATATCTAGTACATGTTCTGGCTTGACTGTCTGGTTTTTTAGACTACATCAGTTTTTTTATGCATGTTGTGTAGTGTGACAAGAATGATGAAAAGCACATGATTGCAAGAGTTTTAAGACGGATTTGATTCATGTTCAATCAGTGTGTATTTCATTATAAATTTTTGATGCTATTGACTCGAATAGTTGGAAATGGATGTTAAAAAATTGCTGATTTCAATACTAAATATCAGAAATCTTTCAGGAAAATCTCATTTTATTGCTATGCAAAAGCTTTATTATTGTAATCATATCTGCTTAATGTAGCACAGTTTCAATAGATAATGGCCAACTGCTTCTCACCTGTGATTTCTATTTTAGATTGTTTTATATCAGTAGTTCTGCAGTGTTTCAAAATAATAAGAATGTAATGAGTTTGCTACAAAATGTGGCATTGAAAGAAAATTGAATGAGATGTGTCACAATTGCCCACAAAACCCGTTTGCTGAAAGCACTTGGGTTTGAGCATGTTGAACGAATCTCTCACAGAACCTCAGTGATGCAAGATGAGATTTGAAGTATCTGCAAGCATCATCACATGGCATACCTCTCAAAATATCATTTGCAATGGAAAAAGTGGTGCAAATCATATACGCAAAGTTTAAAAACCAGGACAAGTCTGGTAAGCATTTCTCAGCTTCAAGCTAACAAATGGGCATTGGACAGTGAAAAAATTGTTATACTAGGTCAAAAGATCTGCTGAGGGAGCATGTTGGCGCAATGGCACATGTTGCAAGTCTTAAGTGCTGATGATGCAAACATCACTATCACACCACCATCCACAAAGAGCGAGGTAGAAACTACCACCTATTCAACTTTGGATGCTGCAGTCATTAAGACATCATTTGAAGTGTGCTCTATATCACGGTCCTTAAAAAGCCAGCTAACTCAAGCGGTTGAAGCTTGCCGCAAAATTTTGAAAACTGCTAATATACGTCCGAGCAATGCAAACCAGGAAAGCACATCAGTAAAGATTTGTGATGAACAAGACAATCATTTTACAAAAAAAGTTAAAGAAAAGATGAAACGTTCAGACCACTTTGCCAAGCCTTTTGTGAGAAGTTATAATCAGCTAACCGAAGTACCAAAATCAAACTTCTCACTTTAATCTCTGATACCTGGTCAGTAGAAAAGGCTGCACAACATAACAGGTTATGAAGTGAAGATGGTATAAAAAAGAAGAAAGGAATGTTGTGCAGCCTTTTCTACTGACCAGGTATCAGAGATTAAAGTGAGAAGTTTGATTTTGGTACTTCGGTTAGCTGATTATAACTTCTCACAAAAGGCTTGGCAAAGTGGTCTGAACGTTTCATCTTTTCTTTAACTTTTTTTGTAAAATGATTGTCTTGTTCATCACAAATCTTTACTGATGTGCTTTCCTGGTTTGCATTGCTCGGACGTATATTAGCAGTTTTCAAAATTTTGCGGCAAGCTTCAACCGCTTGAGTTAGCTGGCTTTTTAAGGACCGTGATATAGAGCACACTTCAAATGATGTCTTAATGACTGCAGCATCCAAAGTTGAACAGGTGGTAGTTTCTACCTCGCTCTTTGTGGATGGTGGTGTGATAGTGATGTTTGCATCATCAGCACTTAAGACTTGCAACATGTGCCATTGCGCCAACATGCTCCCTCAGCAGATCTTTTGACCTAGTATAACAATTTTTTCACTGTCCAATGCCCATTTGTTAGCTTGAAGCTGAGAAATGCTTACCAGACTTGTCCTGGTTTTTAAACTTTGCGTATATGATTTGCACCACTTTTTCCATTGCAAATGATATTTTGAGAGGTATGCCATGTGATGATGCTTGCAGATACTTCAAATCTCATCTTGCATCACTGAGGTTCTGTGAGAGATTCGTTCAACATGCTCAAACCCAAGTGCTTTCAGCAAACGGGTTTTGTGGGCAATTGTGACACATCTCATTCAATTTTCTTTCAATGCCACATTTTGTAGCAAACTCATTACATTCTTATTATTTTGAAACACTGCAGAACTACTGATATAAAACAATCTAAAATAGAAATCACAGGTGAGAAGCAGTTGGCCATTATCTATTGAAACTGTGCTACATTAAGCAGATATGATTACAATAATAAAGCTTTTGCATAGCAATAAAATGAGATTTTCCTGAAAGATTTCTGATATTTAGTATTGAAATCAGCAATTTTTTAACATCCATTTCCAACTATTCGAGTCAATAGCATCAAAAATTTATAATGAAATACACACTGATTGAACATGAATCAAATCCGTCTTAAAACTCTTGCAATCATGTGCTTTTCATCATTCTTGTCACACTACACAACATGCATAAAAAAACTGATGTAGTCTAAAAAACCAGACAGTCAAGCCAGAACATGTACTAGATATCATCGTACATGAGTGTTCATGTTGTGCCTTTAAAACAACTGCTCAGTAATTTGTGTAGCAAATTTTCCCTTGGATAAAAACTCCGTTTAGCATGTTTGGGTCATTTTTTGTATTTTCTTTTCCTTCAACTGTTTTCCATTGATTTTGTACTGTTTTGCTTTTTATCTCAAACTGATTCGATGCTATTTTTATTGAAAAAACTTATGTCAGTAAAAACAAAATTTTTTATGACAGGTATCAAAATTAATTCAATTTTGTTGTTTGAGATGAAAGAGCAATGGTACAAGAAACAAATTTGTGAATTTCAACTTTTAAATTTTATACCCATTTTTTAACAGGTTCTCTAAGTTGAGCATCCAAAAAACGTAATTTATGAACTGGAAGCTCAGTTACTCCATGAAATGATTCTTTTAGCATTTTTTTAAGCTAGATTTTTTGATTTCTTGGGTCTTTAAGGGGGTGAAGCATCCAGCTGGGATTAGGTGCAAAAAATAAAGGATAATCTAGAACATATCTTCACCAAGTTTCGCCAGTTTACGTTTTAGCGTTTCTGAGATATTTGATTTCAAAGTAACGAGATCTCCCCAATCGTGTTGCCAGTTAAAATTTCATTTTTCTTAAAATATTGTTTATTGTAATCTTTCACATTGGTTTGAAAGCTCCGAAATGCGAGACTAATGCATGAATTAGTGTTACAACAGAAATACTTCTGAAATTTAAATAGTATATCCCAATTTCTAGAAATTTGGATATCAGCTGGCAACACTGTCAGGGAGATCTCACAACTTTGAAATGAAATATCTCAGAAACGATAAATCGTAGAAAGCTGAAATTTAGCAAAGAAGTGTTTAGATGTTTTTTTAATTTTTGCCCATAATCCCAACTGGATGCTCACCCCTTTTTAAACCACTTTCTAGCAATTTTCGGCAGTCTTACGACCACAGATAAAGAAATTACAGGTTTAAGAAATTTTTAAGGTCGTGCAATGAAGAACGAGCCAAAATAGCATTTTTTAAACGATTATAACTTTGTAAATAATTGGAGTTTTTCGATTTTTTTTGCATTTTTATTATTTCATTAAGATCTTCAACAGTGCCAAATTTCATTAAAATACAAAACATAAATTATGGTTAAATTTTGAAAAAAATTTGCTCATTCGGCACGGAATGACCCTAATGATTGTATTCCCTTGATAAATTGCTGGTATAGTCTTAGTTAGTAAAGAAACAACTTCATCATTTGCTGTGATATGGTTCCATGTTTGAAGGTGTGTTATTGTAAAATTCATAAGCTTGGCTTATTTTGTGACATTGCGAAGAAGAACTTTATACTGGATTTTGAATATGACTTTCAATAAAGTCGATTTCATTTTGCTTTTGCAATAAGCTTTTCGGACAGAACTCTTCAGTTGCAATCTCTGTTTGGTTTGGTATGTGGTGAGCAGGATCTTTTAAAGACCAAATCCACAAAGGATAAATGGAATGTACGATAAGGAGAAATGCATTTTAAGGAGACTGCACAATCAATGGTAAACAGAAATGCGATCTATCTAGTGACAGCAGGCTCTGATCTTATCAAAACACGAACTGCTTTTGTCTGCACAAATCTGTTTTTTTTTTTGTGAAATATAAACTGCTTCCAACACGCTCAAGTAAAATTGAGCTGTGGTTAGGGTTGTAAACTGGTGCACACTAATTGGATTCCGGCAAATTTTGGTGAATGGCTGAATCGGCCATTATTTGTAATACCAGATTTTACCAACCTCAATCTAATAAAACAGTCTTTTGGAGGTGGATGTGAAGCAGTATTTTTCAAAGTTTTTGGCTATGAAAGGTTATTTAAATTGACATGGAACCTACAAGAGCAAACATAAAATGTTGTATCATCTAATTTCAAATGGTTGTTATTTTGAGGTGGTAGTAGAGAACAAAAGTTAGTCCCCATAAACGATTTAACAAAACAAACATTATGTCTTTATAGGATGATTCCACTTGTTTCTAGTGCACCCGGTGCCATCATCGCAAAAGTAAGATGGGTACACAAGATCAAAGTGAGTAAGAGGGGACTAACATATTACACATAACACATAGAGCAAATTTTGCTCATCAAAATTGATTTTTATGGCTGCTAATAATGCAGAAAATGTCGCTAACTTTTACCATGGGTTCATTCATTGGATATACGGTTGCTGACCCTGACCAGTAGGGTTGTCCTTAAGTACATAGCAAAAATTAAACAATAAAACTTATCATGGAAACCGAAGTAAATGTGTTCCTTTCAGGCTAAAACCAGCGCGTGTGAAAAATCTCAGGGATAGCAAAACATTTGGAGGTTGCACAAAGGCTGTATAGTTTTTCATACATACCCAGTTTTGCAAAGATAAGGGCTTTGCTGTTTGCAGAGTGTTAGCTGTACAAAAGCAATAATATTATGGGTGTAACCCAACTTATGTAGTTTTATGTATTTTATGTAGTTCTACCCAACTTATGTAGTTTTATGATTTTATGTAGTTCTTGACAGTCTACTTGGGGTGCCTATGGCTTTGCTCTTTTGACAAAGAACACTCGCTTGGTGTGATGCCTATGCACGTTGTCGGTTTGCAAGTTCTGTTCTCCGTTGCTGCATTGCTTAATTTGGTTTGTGGATGCTCACCAGTACAATTCCTGTGATGTTGTGATCATCGACATGCTTGCCGATCGACATTGTTTTCTCCTTTTCTATTTGAATCGCTTGGTTCCCAGCCCGGAGTTGCGATATCTCTGGTACCCTTGTGGTTCCCTTGATGGTTCTATGTAGTTCCAAACTCATTATAGTCAGTTGGGGTAAAAAAAATCAGGGGGGTAGTTGGGTAAAAAAAAGCACCCCATACTCCAAATCACAATTAATATTAATTTCTAATTATGGCAAATGGTATTGTTAGAGAAACACATCTGCATCTACCAATTACAAAAAATAGCAATTTGCAGTTTTTTAAATCATAACTTACGTAATTTTTGTAAAACTGCATCAAAATTGCAGAAAAAATGTTTTTTAGCAAGTCTCAAAAGTTTTTGATATTTTTAATACTGCTGCAAAGTTGAGATTCAACTTGAGGTTGTGTAAGAGTGTGCTTATGGAGGTTTTATTGACAATTACATTGGGCATTATAACTATAGCAAAAACAGGTAATGGTGGATGATTTTTTTTACCCCATAATTTTGCTGCTAAATGGGGTAAAACAAAACATCCCCCAAAATTTGAAAAAAAAAAATTTTTTTTCAGCAGATTAAACATTTTTGCAAAGTGTGATAATGGTCTTTTACATCCTGTTTGACAATATGACTAATGACTGAAATTTTGAGTCTAACATAGGGTAGAAGATGAAAAGACGATTTATTGATTATCATTTCTTGTTCTAAGCAACTACCAACTGTGTTTCAGGGTGATTGGTTTGAATAAAACTGTTAGCTAAAACAAACCTTAGTTTTAGAAAGCCTGCAGCAAAAGCTGCCAGTATATTCAAAATTTTAGTACAGTTAGGTAAAAGGTTAAAACAGTATTGTAATTTCCTGTAAAAGTATCACATCAGCAGCCAATCTTAAACAAGAATAGAGAAAGAGAAAGCCAGAAAAACCCACCCTCACTGATGCATTTAGAGGAAAAGCATATACGCAGTTTTTGTGTGAGAGCAGTGTCATGTCTTTATTTCAGCTCTTTCAAAAAGCTGCACAAATAACCTTTCAATTTCAGTTTTTCTGCAACACTTAATGCATATTCACTCTTTGGTGAATGGAATTAAAAGTCTTTGCTTCGTTGTACTGAATTCAGCAAAGTGCAAAATTCAGCACAAAGAAACAAACACTTGTGAATTTCTTCGCCAAGTGTAAACCAGTTTAACATGCAGCTTTAGTGAAGAGCTGGATGTTTGTAATGTGATTGCTTGCTTTATGTAAATGCATACGTTCTTCCAGGTACACCTTTGTTTTGTGCACAGACATACTGATTAACGACAAACATCCTGTAGATTGTTACATTTTATTATTAAGTTGTATCCATTATACAATACAGTCATAAACATTTCATAGTTATACTTGTGTGTGTGTGCGTTTGTTTTGTTTTGTTTTTTTTTTCTCTATTCAGATAGCAACAAGTCTTAAGACTTCAGCAAACTACCCTATTAGAATAATCAGTCAGCAGTCTTTTTGAAGATGCATCAACACAATTTTCTTATTAAATCTGCACCCACAAACAATGATGATCATTTTGACACGTTAGATAGCACATATCCTTGCTTCCTAATTGAGAAAGAAACAAGTTCTGGTCAAAAATTAGTGATGATTTGACTATCCACCTCTACCGAAACCCAAAAACAAAGTTATGCAGGCTGATTGTTTTACCCCTGGGGGTGATTTTTTCCCCTTTTCGTGGGGAAAAAAAGCACCCACATTTTTTATCAAAAATCCTAGCAAGAACATGGTGAAAACAAAAGTGTACAGTTATATATTAGTACTTGCCAGAGTGCTTCTAACAAAACTTTGACTGAAGATTTTTGACTTGAGAGTTTGGAGTAATTGCAAAGTTTTAGAAAAGTGCATTTTTTTGCCCCAACTGACTATACATTCTTATTATTTTGAAACACTGCAGAACTACTGATATAAAACAATCTAAAATAGAAATCACAGGTGAGAAGCAGTTGGCCATTATCTATTGAAACTGTGCTACATTAAGCAGATATGATTACAATAATAAAGCTTTTGCATAGCAATAAAATGAGATTTTCCTGAAAGATTTCTGATATTTAGTATCGAAATCAGCAATTTTTTAACATCCATTTCCAACTATTCGAGTCAATAGCATCAAAAATTTATAATGAAATACACACTGATTGAACATGAATCAAATCCGTCTTAAAACTCTTGCAATCATGTGCTTTTCATCATTCTTGTCACACTACACAGCATGCATAAAAAAACTGATGTAGTCCAAAAAAACAGACTGTCAAGCCAGAACATGTATTAGATCTGTGTTCTCTCTAACTTCATGACTAATCGGCAAGTGCCCAAATTTTCTTTAAACAATTGTGCCCAAAGCTCTAAAAAGACGTTAATATGCCCTAAATTTCACACCAATCCAGTATTTAAGTATACTAAATATCATATTTCTACAAATTTGTCGAATTTTCTCAAGCTATGTTTACTATATTGCCAAAAATTATTTGCCCTTGCTCCAACAAATTGCCGATTCGCTGAAAAAAATCGGCTTAGTGGGAACACTGTACTAGATATCATCGTACTTGAGTGTTCATGTTGTGCCTTTAAAACAACTGCTCAGTAATTTGTGTAGCAAATTTTCCCTTGGATAAAAACTCCGTTTAGCATGTTTGGGTCATTTTTTGTATTTTCTTTTCCTTCAACTGTTTTCCATTGATTTTGTACTGTTTTGCTTTTTATCTCAAACTGATTCGATGCTATTTTTATTGAAAAAACTTATGTCAGTAAAAACAAAATTTTTTATGACAGGTATCAAAATTAATTCAATTTTGTTGTTTGAGATGAAAGAGCAATGGTACAAGAAACAAATTTGTGAATTTCAACTTTTAAATTTTATACCCATTTTTTAACAGGTTCTCTAAGTTGAGCATCCAAAAAACGTAATTTATGAACTGGAAGCTCAGTTACTCCATGAAATGATTCTTTAAGCATTTTTTTAAGCTAGATTTTTTGATTCCTTGGGTCTTAAAACCCTTGTCTAGCAATTTTCAGCAGTCCTATGACCACAGATAAAGAAATTAAAGAAGCAAGAAAGCTTTTAGGATGTGGAATAAAGCGGAATGACCAAAAATAGCATTTTTTAAACAATCATAACTTTGTATATAATTGGAGTTTTTTTGATTTTTTTTTTGCATTCTTATTATTTCAATAAGATCTGCATCTGCACCAAATTTCATTAAAATATAAAACATATGGTGTAACCTATTTGCTCATTTGGCTTGGAATGATCCATTCAACTTTTTTACAGAATATTGACAGTCTAACACAGCAAGCAAAAAACAATAATAAAAGTTGAACAAAGCATTATACTCATGTATTCGAAAACTAATTTACATCTCTTGTGGCTCCCACTCCCCAAAGACCTCCTGGTAATTGGTTAGATTGTTCGACAAGCTTTTCTGGAGAATCAGTAGATTTGGGTATTATCGTTTTCTGAGCTAGTTTTTTTCTTGCCCCTTCTACAAGACAAGTGCTGCTTACATCCTCATTAATATGTAGCATTGGATCAGCCTAAAGAAAACAATAAAACATCGAATCTCCTAAACAAAAATTGATGATAGCTTAACACAGAAAATGCCCAAGTAAGACGACAACCAATAGAACACAAACAAGATGCATCATCAATGTTAATACAATAACGATCTTTAATTAATGTAATACATTCCAATATTACATTAAATAGATCATTACATAACTTAATACAGTAATAGATCATTAATACAAGATTAAACGAGGACTAAAGGCAAAGTTAATGCGGGTATTTAAAGTTAGGCGAATCATATTAGACTACATTAGCGTTGACTCCATCCTTTTTTACTTATCCGTTGAAGAGATATTCTACATCAAACATGACGTCGATGACTCTAATGTTTTAAATTTTTATGATTTTTATTGGCAACCCTGTCGTTGATAAGCATTAGCGTTTTAGCGACGCCTTTCCAGTTCTAACCTAAAGCAACAATTGGCTACTGCATTGAGTGGTTTTGCTACGCACTAATCAGTTTGATCTGAACAGCACAGCAGATCTGAGCTGGTAAAAAGAGTAGACTTTTCGGTAGCCTAGCGATTTTAGTAAAAACCAAGCTGACAGATACATTTCAGTCTAAATCCTAGCCTAGTCTAGGTCTAACAACAAGATTTAAATACTAGGCTACACAGTACAAACTAAGCTACCAGATAATAAGACTACCAATACTTGTATTTGCTGACGGCAGAGTAGGTCTATTGTATTTGCTTACGGCAGAGTTCTGCTTACGGTATTTTGTGACCCTGGAATAAACTTTTCCATCTAAGTTGAAAACAATGGCCTACTAGCCTACCCTAATAACTCTACAAGCCTTACTTTCACTTGTTTGTAAACGTTTGTTACCTAGGCTATCGTATAGTCGACTCTTTTTTCCAGTTCTGATCTATTCTGCTGACAAGATTAAACGAATTAGTGCGAAGCAAAACGACTCAATGCTGTAGCCTAATCGTAGCATTAGGATAGAACCGGGAAGGCATCGCTAAGATGCTGATGCTTATCAACTACAGGGTTGCCAATAAAAATTATTGAAATTTATAACATTAGAGTCACAGATGTCATGTTTGAAGTAGAATATCTCTATAAAGGCTGAGTCAAAAAGGATGGAGTCAACGCTAATCTAGTCTAATACGATTGGCCTAACTTTAGATACCGCCATTGATTTTGCCTTTAGGCCTCGTTTAAGGGATTCGATCTAAAAACTTTTAAAACTAAGATACATCCAAGTGAAATGAAGAAGGTGGTGAAAGATTGTCTGAAGCATGTGGCTCAATCTCAAGCAGCTGCTTCTAAAATTCAAAGATGGTACAGAAAATATAAATTTTAAGGAAGATTCAAGTAATGTCTTACTATTAGATTAACTTTAGTCTTTACCAGAAGGTAGCTTATTTTGCTTGTCTAGTCCACTGCTTTCAACAAATAATATGATACATTTCTTTTAGGCAGTCACAAAAAAAGTTATCACTTGATTCCGCACACATCATTTGTTAGAAAACTGGAAGCACGATCAACACTAATTAAGTTCTAATTCCTAAAATGTTGTAGCGCTATAGATTATATGGTATGGTCTTAGTTATCAAGTAAAGTAATTGCCTTGATTAAAATGTTCACATCTTTGAAGCTTTTTGTCTGACACTTGTCAAGAAGAATTGTCAGAATGGAGAGCACAGAAAAATGAGCGGCTATTTATAGGAAAAAGCCAAGCCGTGATTGGCTGGAAAAGGACCAATGAGAAAGCGTCATTAGTGTACAATCTTTAAGCTGTATACAAATTCTTTTTGTCGGCAGAGGGCAGGGTTAGAAGTTTTGATGAAAGTAGCTTCCAGAGCAGATAGATGAAAAAGTGAGCGGCCTTGGGCAAGAATAGAAAATCTGCTGTCATCATAATGTTGAGCACAGGTAGGATTTTGTGAAAGATGAAGTTCAATGGCTGAATCAGAAGCAAGAGACTGGGTATTAGTCTGGGTGGAAGATTTGCACCAACGAGCAGGAAGTAAGCATTTTTGGGAAGAAGAGCAAGAATGGATAGATATGGGGACATGTTGTTTGATTCTGTCCTGCAGCCTTTGGGAAGTACGGCCTACATACCGACTGTCACAGTGGCATGAGAATTGATAAATCACGTTGCTTTTCTGTAAAGCAGGCAGTACATCCTTGTTGGTAGCAGAGAGAAGCTCATTGGTAGAGTAAACAACACGTAGTTCCACAGCGGAAAAGCACTGTTTGACAGCAGACTTAACTTGCTTTTCAAACCGGGTAAAAACAGAACCGAGCCATGGGAGACTTAAATAGACAGGGCATTTTTCGAGTCCAAATTTGGCCTGAACGTGAAATTGCTTCATCTTCATAGCCATAAATGACTTGATATTGTGCTCAGGGTATCCATTAGTCAGTAGAATGAACTGGATTTTGTCTAGTTTCGATGGCAATCTTTCAGCAGAACAGATGGCAAGAGCTTGGTGAGTTAATGTCAGGATTAGGTTAGTTTTGCGTTTTCGAGGACGCAAAAATTTTTCTGGGTTCTCCATTCTGACGATTCTTCTTGACAAGTGTCAGACGAAAAGCTTCAAAAATATGAACATTTTGATCAAGGCAATTCTCAAGTTCTGTACCACCAACTATCTCTTCAAGTAAAGCAAGTAAGTAAAATTCAACTATTTGAAAATATTACAAACAGCTTTTCGAATTTCTAATGTGCAATGATGTTAATGTAAAATAAGAAAATAGATAGTGGACATTGGATTATATCTACTATCTAGTATCCATTCAAGATCAAGCGACAAGAAAAGCACCTCTTTAATTTTTTGGTTAATATTGGATAATACATGGGTAATCTGAGAAGTTTTGAAATTTTGAATTAATGTATGCCAGATTGGCAGAGATAGCAAGCTTTGAAGTACGCAATTCACAAAAGCTTGTCAATCGTTAAGTGACGTTATGTTTGACCAACAATCAGTTACACAGAAGCAGATCCTGTGTAACCAGTGGGTAGTCTGAAGTGGCATAGAAAACTACAGGTACATATACTAATCACTAATGTAATGTTTGCTTAGTAATAGTGAATTGATTGAATTGCTAGCCATGTTTTCTTAATCAGCATTGTTGGTCGTAAATAGTTAATACATGACCAGTGGGGCACCCAGGGGGGATTGGGGGTCGAACCTTCCCCATTTCCCGAACTCAAATAACACCACAATTTTGTTGATCCAACACAGTTTGTAACACTTTGCTATATTTACTTTTAACTGAATAATCACATACGTTGTTGTTAATCACTTAAGATGTTGTTTTAGGGCAGTAATTTGATCCTGCAATATGTTTTCCAAGCAATTGAGATTTTTGCATTTGTTTTATCTATAATAGTGCTGACGAAAACAGTGCGCAACTATGTGTATTTGACATATCCATAGATATTGAATAATGCATATATTGTACCCGATCATAAAACTTCTGAGCAGAACAGAGCTTGATACTAAAAAGAAACAGACAGCCATTTAGTGAAAAAAGTCACCCTCGTGTAAAAAAAACGCCTACTAAGCTAATTGCACTTCTGCTAAAAAAAAGCAACCAAATTCATTGTTTGAAGATGAAAGCCGCAACAAAATTACACTCAAACAATGAGATTTTTAATCTGCAAACATATTCAGGAATTTAAAAACAGCTCCTAATAATGAAGAAACTATCACTTCTAAATGACTTTTTTATATTGTTGCATTAACTTTATAGTATATTAGTTGATTTCTGCAGCATCATACATTATAACAACAAGCCATTGTCGATTTTAATGTAATCACCTCATTTTAGCTTTTCTTCATTCCCACGTAGATTTGTGTAGAGAACTGGATAAAAACTTTCAATCTAAAACAGTTGTTTTCAAAGCTACTTATTTCTCAAAGGGTAGAAATGATAGCTCTGATGCTATTAAACGCTATTTGGAAGTTCTGTACCACTAACAAGCTTTTTGAATTTAAAAATGTATTAACTTAAAAGATATAAACGAGGACTAAAGGCAAAATCAATGGCGATATCTAAAGTTAGGCCAATCCCATAACACTAGATAAGCGGTGACTCTATCCTTTTTGACTCAGCCATTATAGAGATATTCTACTTCAAACACGACATCGATGACTCTAATGTTATAAATTTCAATAATTTTTATAGACAACCATGTAGTTGATTAGCATTAGCATCTTAGCGATGCCTTCCCAGTTCTATCCTAAAGCAATGATTTGGCTACTGCAATGGGTAAATGTCACCAATTTTCATAAAGTCTTCCCAAAAGTTGCCAAATCACCCAACTAAGGCTTACATGAAGTTTGAGAGTCATAGGAAATTGTTTGACAGTGATTTATCCCCAATTAAGAGGTTTTCGCTTAAGCATCAAGAATTTTTCCCCCTTTTATGCTTGTACCTCCTTATTTATTGGTGGTACAATGTTGTGTTATAGCTCAAAATTTGTGCAAAGGCCATGCTTACGGGGTCTGACAAAAAAGAAACAAGACTGGATTTGTCACACTGTTGACCCAATGCTAATCGGCAAGCCACTTGTTCAGCATGCAAGGCAACCTCTTAGTTCTATTATATTGCAATATTTTTAAGTTAAGCCATTCCGTTCTCACGTTTTAGGCTTTTTTGTAACGTAGAGTTAGTAACGCTTGTCAGAATTTTGTTGCTTTGTGTCGCGTTTGTTTGCAGCCAGTGTTGTTGTTTTTGACGCAATTGTTGATAACATGAGAATGGAACAACAAATCAACCAGAACTTTTTGGTGAAACTGGGGAAGAATCCAACTGAGTGTTTTAAAGTTCTTAAAGAGGTTTATGGCAAAGATGTGATGTCAATGCCAAGAGTCTTTGAGTGGCATAAACGTTTCAAGAGTGGCCAAAAGGAAGTAAAAAATGATCCAAGTCTGGACCGTCTTCCACAACGAAGACAGATGAAAACATCAGGAGAGTGAAGCAGCTGGTGCAGAGTGATTGCAGATTGACGGTTTGGATGGTAGTGGATGAACTCGACTTAAGCAGGAAATCAATGCGAACCATCTTGCAGCATGATCTGGGGATGCAATAGGTGTGTGCCAAACTGGTACCCAAGATTTTATTGGAAGACTAGAAGTAGCGCAGAGTCAATTTTAGTAAAGACATGCTGGAGAAGATAAGGGATAATTCGGATATTCTTTACCAGGTCATCACAGGAGATGAAACATGGGTCTTTCAATACGATGCTGAAACGAAGAGACAGAGCATGCAGTGGAAGACCACAGAATTACCCCAAACAAAAAAGGCACGCATGTCAAAATCGAAGATCAAAGTCATGCTGATTGCATTTTTTAAACAGAAGGATTTGATTCATCATGAATTTGTGCCCAAGGGTAAAACAGTAAATCCGTACTTCTACCAGCAGGTTCTCATTTGCCTCCATGACCGAGTTTGACGCACCAAGCGGGCACTGTGGAGTGACAAGTCATGGCACCTCCGCCATGAAATGCACTCGCACACAACGCAGTCAGTGAGAGGCACCTCTTCGTCAAAAACCAAATTGCAGCTCTTGACCACCCTCCGTATTCCCAAGATGTAGCATCGTGTGACTTTTTGGCTTTTTCCCAAGCTGAAGATTGTGATAAAAGGAACTCATTTTTCATCTTCAGAAGAAATCAGGGCCTCAGTGACAAAGGAAAAGAGCCTCCAACATAACGAGTTTGCCAAGTGCTTCCGTGGATGGCAGGATCGAATGCAGAAGAGCATTAACTCAGAGGGAGAGTGCTTTGTAATTCACCTAAAAATGCTGCATTAAAACATTTATGACACCAGTCTCGTTTCTTTTTTGTCAGACCTCATATAGGAGTCTGTAATGAATTTATAAAGTCCAAAAGCTTTACTTTTTGAGTTATTTCAAACAAACTAAATTTTTTAGTAATTTTGTTAAGTCAAAAACATTAGAATCTTAAACACATAAAACATCAAAATACATCCATATGAAAACTCCAATCTGCTAAAGTAATTGAATTACCTGCTTCACTAACATTTTGTAATATCTGGCCGTAAAACATTCAGCAACCAGCAATTTATTAAAACACTAATGGTCAAATTCACGGTTTGAAACGAGCATTTGTTTCATTAACTTCTTTGAAAGTCCCTTCTTCTCACCTGTTTCCTTCATCCTTGATCTCAGCTCGGTAACTACTTGGTAGAGATGGAATTTTTGTTCTTCTGATCTGGTTATCATATCAATATGATAATCAGTTGCCAGCCCAAGAGATCTCTCTGCGCTGTCATTAACCACCATAATGGGCACAACTACTTCCTTTAGAGACAAGTATGACTGTTTAGTTGACCACTTTTGAACTCTCTTTGTTAATAATGCCGATTCCTCCCCGTGCAGCAATTGAGAAAAGGTCCATGAGCTCGGTCCAAAGAAATGTTTAAGATGTTTTGACCCAAAATATTCTGTTTCACGCATTCATTGGCAATCAAGGGAGTTTGGTTCTGATATTCAAGGACTGCATTTGCCATTTCCTTTTCATCGCGATCTGCAACTTGGCGCGAACAAGGTCAGTGGCACATGGCGTTCACTCAAATATCAGAGATAGTCATTGAGTTTAACGTAGACAGCTTCAACTATCAATTATCGTTCCTGGGTCTCTAAGTTTAGTTTTAGTCTTGTCCAGCAGTTTCAGAAAATCCAGATCCAACTGGGATGCATCAGTGGCGTTTGTTGAGCATAACCAGAACTTAAAATAGAAAAGAGATAAAAATGTAGCAAGATTTTGAATGGAATCAAGCATCTGCAATTTAAAAAATTCTTTAAGCTGGTCTCTAAACAAAGCTATCTTGATTTGCCCATTCTTGATTCCAGATAGCCTTGTTTAGAGACCAGCTTAAAGAATTTTTTAAATTGCAGATGCTTGATTCCATTCAAAATCTTGCTACATTTTTATCTCTTTTCTATTTTAAGTTCTGGTTATGCTCAACAAACGCCACTGATGCATCCCAGTTGGATCTGGATTTTCTGAAACTGCTGGACAAGACTAAAACTAAACTTAGAGACCCAGGAACGATAATTGATAGTTGAAGCTGTCTACGTTAAACTCAATGACTATCTCTGATATTTGAGTGAACGCCATGTGCCACTGACCTTGTTCGCGCCAAGTTGCAGATCGCGATGAAAAGGAAATGGCAAATGCAGTCCTTGAATATCAGAACCAAACTCCCTTGATTGCCAATGAATGCGTGAAACAGAATATTTTGGGTCAAAACATCTTAAACATTTCTTTGGACCGAACTCATGGACCTTTTCTCAATTGCTGCACGGGGAGGAATCGGCATTATTAACAAAGAGAGTTCAAAAGTGGTCAACTAAACAGTCATACTTGTCTCTAAAGGAAGTAGTTGTGCCCATTATGGTGGTTAATGACAGCGCAGAGAGATCTCTTGGGCTGGCAACTGATTATCATATTGATATGATAACCAGATCAGAAGAACAAAAATTCCATCTCTACCAAGTAGTTACCGAGCTGAGATCAAGGATGAAGGAAACAGGTGAGAAGAAGGGACTTTCAAAGAAGTTAATGAAACAAATGCTCGTTTCAAACCGTGAATTTGACCATTAGTGTTTTAATAAATTGCTGGTTGCTGAATGTTTTACGGCCAGATATTACAAAATGTTAGTGAAGCAGGTAATTCAATTACTTTAGCAGATTGGAGTTTTCATATGGATGTATTTTGATGCTTTATGGGTTCAAGACTTTAATGTTTCAAAATATTACTTGGTAAAGCAAAAATTTTATTCAGCCTAATAGAAGCAATGAACAGCACCACCAAAGTCATTCTAATGATTTATTTGCAATCAAAAATACAAACGTTTTTGCCTTTCATCAGGCCTCTTCAGGTATATATTAGTTAAACTACAGCCATGTTAACTTCAGACTAACTGAAATGATTGTAAATAAATCATTAGAATGACTTAAGTCTTGCTGTTCATTGCTATCATTCCAATGTTTTTGACTTATTACAAAAAAAACTACTAAAAAACTTACTATTTTCAGAATAACTCAAAAAGTAAAGCTTTTAGACTCTATAAATGTATTACAGACTCAAATACACACGACCTTTGTGCAAATTTTGAGCTATAACACAAAATTGTACCACCAATAAATAAAGAGGTACAAGCGTAAAGAGGAGAAATCCCCCATGCGTAACCAAAAACTTCTTAATCGGAGGTGAATCACTGTCAAACGATATCCGGTGACTCTCAAACTTCACGTGAGCCTTAGTTGAATGGTTTGGCAACTTTTGGAAAGACTTTATGAAAATTAATGACAATCACCCAAAATTGGTAAACCCCTCTGCGCACTAATTTGTTTGATCTTGTCAGCAGAATAGATCCGATCTGGAAAAAAGAGTCGACTGTACGATAGCCTAGGTAACAAACATCTAAAAACAAGCAAAACTAAGGCTAGTAGAGTTATCAGAGTAGGCTAGTCCGCCATTGTTTTCAACTTAGATAGAAAAGTTTATTCTAGGGTCACAATATACCATAAGCAAATACAATAGACCTACTGAAGTATTGGTAGTCTTATTACCAGGTATGAGTTTGTACTGTGTAGCCTGGTAATAAAAACTTTATTGCTAGGCTAGGATTTAGACTGAAATGTATCTACCAGCTTGATTTTCACTGAAATCACTAGGCTACCAAAAAGTCTACTCTTTTTACTGGCTCAGATCTTTTGTGCGGATAAGATCAAACAGATTAGTGCTTAGCAAAACCACTCAATGCAGTAGCCTAATCACTGCTTTAGGACAGAACTGGGAAGGCGTCACTAAGATGCTAATGCTTATCAACAACAGGGTTGCCGATAAAAATCATTAAAATTTATAACATTAGAGTCACCGACATTGTGTTTCAACTAGAATTTCTCTGCAACAGATAGATCAAAAAGGATGGAGTCAATGCTAATCTAGTCTAATACGATCAGCCTAACTTTAGATACACCCATTGATTCTGCTCTCAGTCCTCGTTTAAGCCAAAGATGCAATCTCTCAGCATTCAAACATACTTTGAACTTAACCAGTACACAAGCAGAGGCTGATTGGACTAAGCAAAATAAATTCTTTCAAACTCTTAGTAATTTAGCTTTTTGTAATTTCTCTGAAAACCTTCAAAACGTCATTCAAATGACATTAAAACAGCTATTTTTATTTCTGAAAAAATTGCAAGAATTTTTATTTCACTAGGAATACTTTTTTTTATTTTACTAGGATTTTTTTTTTTATTTCACTAGGAATACTTTTTTTTTTATTTTACAAGGAATTTTTTTTTTTATTTCACTAGGAATGTACACACAAGCATATCAAAGTAACAAATAAAACTAACTTGATAGTCCAATAACTTCTAGCGGAAATGTTTAATTCCGATAGCAACTAAAACTAGCATACCAGCAACTGATCTAGATGTAGTGCAGAAAAATATCGCTAATACTGTAAACTTGTCTTTGACAATGTTTAGATTGAGAAATTGGCATTTTCCTGCTCTTACTACTTGTTCAGTAGCGAGAACAATTGCATGGTAACATTTTTATTTGTTATTTCAATGATGGTTATTTTTTTTTTTTGAATAGTTTTTATTTGTTATGGCTTTTATTACAAGTTTACAATTTCTTCATCAATAACACACAATGTTACACAATTTCTAGTCTTATATTTGTGATGCTTAACAACTAAAAGGAAAATAATTCAGAGTATTGCAAAAAACAAAAGCTGACTGAAACCTCGCATACTTTCTGCAGTAACACCACAGCATGGGGCTGTTGTTCAAAAATGATGTCATCAAACAATACAGCTAAATCGCAATTTTTAGTTTTTTCTTTTGCAAAAATACTTATGAACATTTAAAGTAGCAATTTTGCCCTAGCATTGATGCTTGAAGATCAAGTGCCAAGGTAATTTGCAGCTTAAGTTTTAATCGCTACGTCAAAAAAAGTTATTTATCAACAACAATTAGAGCTTTATTGTTATTTTGCCAAGGAAAACACAAAAAATTGTGTTTAAGCTCTATCGTGTGATGATGTCATTTTTGAACAACAGCCGCATATGCACACTCACAGTGGTGTTAAAAAAAAGCACTTGTAGTTTCAGTGAGCTTTTTCCAATACTGTCGATTATTTGCCTTTTAGCTTTCAAATACTACAAATGTGAGGTATAAATCTAACCTTGTGTAAGGCAAGAAATCTAACCTTGTGTGTTATTGATGAAGAAATTGTAAACTTGAAACGAAGCTATAACAAATAAAAACTCTTTGAACAAAGTTAGATGGTAACCCTTATCGAAATTACAAATAAAAATGGTAACTTGTAATTGTCTTGATTACTGAACAGTAGTAAGAGAAGGAAAATGCCCATTTTTCTATGCAAACATTCTGTAAAACAACACAGTTCACTCTACTAGCGTCTTAGAAATATTCTTGTGCACAGCATCTACGTCATTCGTTGCTGCACTAATTTGAAATTGCTTTGGAATTAAATATTTCGCTTGGAAGTTATTAAACTACAGAGTCTTTAGTTTCATTTATAACTTTGGTAGGCTTGAATGCACATTCCTAGCAAAAACAAAAAAGTATGTTGTAGAATAAGTAGTCTGCTATGGCCTAAAGCAATAGCGGTAGTTGATATCCCCACACTAGTTCTAAAAATCAATATACAATAGCCTGTTTACATGTGCACTTTTGGGAACCAGTTCCTGGTTCCGAAAAGTAGTTCTTTTGTTGGCACTTTTTCGCTCGAGTTTACATGCACATTTCAAGAACTCAATCACCTATGAAATGAAGAAGACTTGAGATGTTATAGGCTGGTAAAATACAATGCAAATATGCAATACAACATAAATAAATAAATGCAATGCATGAAATTCTGAGCTAAACATCGGTATTATCTGTTATCATTAATTATTTTCAAATTATTAACATCATGAAAAAAATCTAAACATTTGGGCACGTTTAGGCCTACCTTAGTGATCAACTCTGCTTGGACTAAGACCAATGGCTAAACTAGGCCTAATTGACGTTTTCAACTAAGAACGAACTGCATTTCAAATTTAGATTCACTACCGTATTTGCTTTAATAAGATTAGCCTGGTGTAGTAGGCAAACGTTTGCTAACTAGCTGAGATACAGTAGGCCTAAACTCAGGGCTTCCTGTTACCCGCTCCATTTTAGACCAAAGTAGCCTAGTATACACCACCAATACCAGCATAGGCTTATTTATGGTAGCCTAATTTATTACCAATCCATGTAGGCTACTAACCTATGTCCAACCAGCCTGCGAGTACAGCCGATCTATTGAACCTAAACGATCAGAACTTTTGGAACTGCAACGGGCCCACCTCTGGTAGCAGTTACGAATTGCGAACAATTGTGACGTAATTCAGAACCTTTTTTGTGTGTGACTCAGCAAAATTCAGGCACTAGAACTAAGAACTGGTTCCCAAAAGTGCACATGTAAACAGGCTAAGAGTTTCTCTGAAATTGAAGCAAGCAGCATAGAGCCGTAACCTTACACTATTGCATATGTATGTGTTAAGTTTGCAAGCAACAAACTGTCTGCTTCTAACTGCTGGTATCAGTTTTCGAGTAGGTGTACTTTATTTTACGATTATTAACTGATTAACCATTATTGTGAATCCATTAACTTAACCATTACCAAGAATCTACTAGCCTAGTAGCCGACCAGTCATTGCAGATCATTTTGCTACATCCTGCATTATCTTTCACAACTAACAACAAGCTCATTCCATTATAATTCATCAAATTTAGATGAAAATTTAAACTACTAAAATTTCACTTTTTTTTTGATATTTCGATTTGATATGAATCACATTGCATTTGAATTTCTTTTTTGTTTTTTTTGGTTTACGACTTATAGGCGCAGGCGTTAGAAGAGAGAGGTTTAAGTGTTGCCGATTATAAGCCGAGATTTTTTTATGTGCCTGGACTTTTAAACACTAGGACTTTAAGCATCAGAGGTGAAAAAAATTTTTCCAAAAATCTTTTTTTCAAAAAAAGTACATATTTTTCCAAAAAAAAAGTATTTTTTAAAACAAAATTTTGTTTCAAGAGTTTTTTTTTAATCATTTTTTGCAAAAACTTTTTTTTTTCAAATAAAAGCTTTTTCCAAAAAAAATGTTTTTCAACAAGATAGTTTTACTTTGATTAAAATGTTAATATTTTTGAAGCTTTTTATCTGACACTTGTCAGGAAGAATCGTCAGAAAAGAGAGCCAACGAAAACAAGCGTTTTCTTTTTATTTCTCAATAAGTCTTCCGTCTGTCTTTTTATATTTATTGAAGGGAATGCAGTGAGTGTGATATATTTAAACTATAGCACTTGTATGCAAAATTTTACATCAAAAATTGTTGAAAATGGTTGTTTAGTCTGCAGCCACTTCCAATTCAACTCACACTACTAACATAATTCAAAAGTAAAACAATAATTTGAAGCACCATACAATCCTGTTCAACTTCAAGAAGTTCTTGATGCAATTCTGAAGAAGTTAACAGCAAGAATTTGACTTTGTTTCTGCTGCAGTATAAGTGTATTTACAACAAGGTGTATTGATTAAACTAAAAAATATACATTTAAACATTGTTTTTACTATATTTACAACAAGGTGTAATGATTATAAATTGAAATATGCCAAGAGATGAATCCTTAGCTCCTGAAAAACTTCATACTGTGTTGTTGAATAGAGCTAAACTCAAAATAACGATGAAATATCACGCAGCTTGCTACGAGTGCTAATATTACACAACCAACTTGTGTCTGTGCGACACAAAATTTGAAACCGCGTACTGGACATTGCATGTGTCTGAAATAGGTAAGAAAACTTTGCAAACACATAGTGGAAAACATTTTTCATTATCGAAAAACACAAATAAAAAATCAATTTTTTGTATAACTTTTTCCACTCCCCTTCCATCTATCTGCTTCTGAAGTCACTTTTATCAAAACTTCTAAACCGGCCCTCTGCCAACTACAAGAATTTGTGTACATCTTGAACATTGTACACAAATGATTCTCTCTCATTGATCCTTTTCCAGCCAATCACTGCTCGGCTTTTTCCTATACAGACAGACAGACACTTTTTATTGCTAACAGTAACAATACACACACAAAAAAGGAAAGGTGAAAATAATTTATAAATAATATAAAGTCAGCAAAGGAGCTGTGTAGTGACCGTTGAGGGGTCTTCGTGTCAAACAGATCCACAAAATTAATGAGAATTTTCAATTTAATTGAAAAATTAAAATACATTTTAAATTCGAGCGAAATAACTAATTGAGCATTTGAACTAAATAGCTTTGAAGCAATATTATTTTGTACTTTTTGCAGAATTTTTTTAGAGAAAGCGTTTTTAAATCTTGTTCTATACTATTCCAAATTTTTACACTTCTATATTTAAACGATTTTTGAAACCTAACCAGACGGAATTTTGGGACATAGAATGTTAGCTGAAGCTTACTTCTAATGGAGTAATGATGTACATGACTTGGAAGAGTAAAGTAATTTTGAAATGTACTAGGAAGTTGATCGTTTTTAAATTTGTGCATATTTAAAGCAATTTCAATTTTATACAAATCATGAATTTTTCAAATATCTAGGCGTCTAAAAAAAGGTGTAATATGTTCAAACCTACTAATCCCAGTTATAACTCGTACAGCATTGTCAATTTTCCTATAGCCATTCCTTTTCTTGCGCTCTGTATTCTGACGATTCTTTGTGACAAGTGTCAGATGAAAAGCTTCAAAGATATTAATATTTTAATTAAAGCAAAACGTTTTCTTGAAAACATTTTTTTGGAAAAAGCTTTTATTTGAAAAAAAATGTTTTTGAAAAAAAAGTTTAAAAAACTGTTTTGTTTTTTTAGAAAACTATTATTTGAAACAAAAAATTTTCTAGCCAATTTTTTTTTTTTTTTAACTTTTCTAGTGAGCATGAGACCAGTATATCAAATCTTGAATACTAAGTTTGTTTGTTTTTTTCAGATACTATTTTTTGCAAAAAAAATTGTTTGAAAACATGTTTTTTGAAACAAAAAAATTTCACCTTTGGATCTTGAAAGTCCTGGCGCATAAAAGTCTCGGCAGACAGTTAGCGGCGCATAAACCCCTAAAACCCAGGATTACATTTTTTCTTTCCCAATAGTTTGGAATAATCACTTGTTGAAATTTTGCATATTTGCCACAAGTGGCGCAGGCATGCACAGTTAAAAACAATGGAAATCTCAATTCTTGAGCGATTTTGCTCAACAAAGTATGTTTTCAGTGCCTAAGAAATCAAAAATTCTGTCAAATTTGACAAAAAGTGACTAAATAAAATGCATTGTTCCACTTTGAGCCCCTACCATTCCTCCATGCTCCAAAATTTTTCATTCTTCTTTGTGGTAGCATGTAGCGTGATGATACAAGTTCCTAAGATTAAAATAAACTACCTCTTCTGGAACTTGTTTAGTTAGAAATAAACCAAAAATGTTTTGATCAGTTTCAAATTAACCCAAAAATTTTCTGAACCAATGGTTATGTGTAAGCATTTTCATAAAATTTTCAGATTTTCTTTTCAATTTGTTTTATGTAATTCTCAAAAGCTAAAGCCATTAAACACATAAATTTTAATTGAAAACTCTATTTGAAAAAGATTACAGTAGCACTTGATGGGTCCTTAGGACAAACAGACTGTTGTGGTTTAACCTTTTACTGTGATTTTATAGCTATATTTCAATTGATCTAGCTAAATGGATGCGGGTTTTATAGCTTGATTTTCATAGAAAACAGCTTTGTCAGAAGAATTACAATGACCCAAATTTTGAAAGAATTTTAGTTCCAAATTTCTTGACCATCTAGCTCATGCTCTAAATTTTCACAAAATAACTTGAATTTGCAATGTAACTAACTAGAACTAACTAATTGATGTAAAGAATATCATTTCTCAGTTAATGTTAACATAATAAATGTGGTATTGGCTGCTCATTAAACCTATTAACACAGAAGAGAGCCCACTTTATAGCAGATTTTATTCAAATGTTTTACGGCCTGAAGCCTGTAAGCAACAAATACTAACCTACCAGACGAATTTTATATGAACATAAAAGTTCTGCATGCACCTTAATTTAATTGATTTTCATTTAGCAAAAATCCAAGTACAGGACAAAACTAGATGGAATGAGACATTGCAATCGATATTTGGGGACTTTGCGAAAGTACCAAATTTACTTTACTGAACAAAAGAACTTCACAATTGCATTAGGCATGTTTATGGTAGTTAATAGTCAGATATGATTTACATCTCTTTCAAATTTCATAATGTTCAAATAACTTGATCAGGTTTGTGGTAAACAGGTTTCAAAACTTAAATGTCTAGAAAAGGTATCTATAAAATGTCAATCAAAATTTTACAACTCTCCAAAGTTCTTGTTTCAACTTTTAAAGAGTTTGTTGAATTTTCACTTAGCAACACAATGCAATTGCTAAAACTGCGACTACAAACAACCTTCTGCTTAAATCAAATTTGACAGCAACCTTCTGCTCAAATTAAAACAACAAAAATGACAGAAACAAAATCGTTTGATCTGACAATGCCAATTTAAGTTTTGGATTTCGTAAGTTACATTATCTTGACCAGAAATTTCAAATCCAAATATCAAATCCATACCCTCAACTAGCCCACTGCAATATATTTTTAAGAAGAATATTATATAAGTACATGTATGAACACTTCAACTGATTTTTTTCAAAATGCCTGCCTTAGGAATTAGCATGGAAAAAAATACACACACAAACAAAATTCTGATACAAAAAACAAATTCTTATTAATTTTTAAGTGATATTGTAGAGTCTAACTTTACAATGACTTCACATTGAAAAGTTATATTAGTTTACTCAACTCCAGGCTTTCCAGAACCCTATGTGTAATGTTTAAAGTCTAACAACTATTTACCAAAAATTATCTACTTCTTTTGTCTATTATGCTCTTTTTAGTTCATTGTAACAGCTTTGAGGTTATTCACTCTCAAAGTTTAAAGGTCTTAAATAGTTAGCAAAATAATCACGTAACGTCAATCAAAAAGCTATTAGGAGTTCCTAACAGCTTTTCATTTTACTATGAAGTAACACAAAGCGATCTTCAAAATTCCAGCGACTTTGATGCATCAGTTAAACTTAACGCTAACTATGGCCAAAAATAAACAATTATACTCGCAATTTACAGCTATTCCAATTCAGAGAATGCAATTTAGCAGTCCGACTCAACTACCAACAAATTGGATATTGTATTGTATATTGTATTACATCCATTATTCAGCATAAAAGCTTTTTTAATACAATTGTTCAAAAACTTGGAAGCACAAATTTTTTCAACATCACTAGTGACAGTTTAGTAAAACAATCCATTCAGTTTAAATCTTACAAAGCCATAAAGCTCAAGTAACAGTACTTCAACATCTTAAATGTTGGAGTAATCCCTTAAGTTTTGAGTCTTCTACTTTTCTGTGATACCAATTTATTGTGAGAATTCATCTTATAGTTTGAAGGTCCATTTAAGGGCTAATTGTCCAACATGGCATTGCCAAGTTTGGCATGTTTTATCTTGAATTAGCCTACCGGTATTCTTAAAATTTGGTATATCTAGCTGAAGTATTTCGTAAAAAAGATTTAAAAATTTTGAAAAGCCCATTAGGCTTGGTTTTCTGAATGCGGCAAACCAAATTTTGTTATCTTTAATCCTTGACTAATATTAACCTATCCAATAGATTTAATTTGTTTAGCTTTTGTACTTAATGGGGGGAGGTGTCAACAACTCAACATAATTGGAGGGCCCCAAGATCTGCAAATTTTTCGTAGTACATTTTTACCTAAAATCTCAAAAAAAGGAGGACTCCCCAATTGTGGCATCTGAAACTAGTCATATTTTATTTACCTTTCTGATTTGTTCTTCTTTCATATTTACCTAATCTGAAAGTTTCATGTGTCTAGCTTAAAGGGTTGAAAAGTTTGACTTTTGAAAAACCCTCCATTTTGGTGCCCCAAATTTTGTCAAATTTTATCTTTTCTACATATTTGGTTGCGTATCCTGAATTGTGATGTGTCTAGCTTACATAATTAAAAAGTTTAAATTTTTGCATTCTTGTTTGAGGGGGACCCTCCAGTGTGGTACCCCTAAATTTTGTCAAATTTTATCGTTTTTTCATATGTACCAGCGTACCTATTCTAAAAATTTCATCAGTCCAGTTGTAATGGTTTAAGTTTGAATTTTGATGTTATTGTTTAAGGGGCATCCCTTCATTTTGGTACCCCCAAATTTTGTCAATTTTTATATTTTCATGTTTGCCTATCCTTAAAATTTTATGGGTCTAGCACAATTAGTTTAAAAGTTTGGCCTCGTTTGAGGAGGACACCCTCATTTTGGCATTCCCAAATCTTGTTATATGTTATCATTAACTTATATTTTTTTTATTCTGAAAATTTCATGTATCTAGCATTAGTGGTGAAAAAAGTTTGAATTTTGGCGGCCCAGTTTGAGGGGGACTCCAAAGTTTGGAACCTCAAGTTTTAACTTTTCGTATTAGCCAACCCTGAAAATTTCATGTGTCTAGCATGTGGACTATTCCATCGTATTTCAAAAATAATTTGAGCATTTTTATACTCAACCTCTGTGAAAGATCAGTTAACCATTTCATAGATAGAGCCTGGCTTACTGGTCAACCTGCAAATAAACATTTTTGAACCGGCCCAGTGGTTGCTGAGATATTGAAAGTTACCACTAGATAGCAGACCAGAGTATGAAACCTTTTAAATTTAGATTTTACAAGTTTTGCTAGAGGTATCAGTTAGGTTTTTGCGTCTAAATACATGTTTTTGGGTGCAAGAAATCAGAATTTTAGGCTATTTTTTCAGGAAAGTCTGTTATTTGAAGTTTTTTTTAATTTTGGGGGCTAAGTTGAGGCCCAAAAATGGGAATAAAGGATTGCACAAAATAAAAATATCCTTTAAAGTCTTGACAATAAACATTCTTCATTGCTTTTTCGTTTTTTCATGACAATTGCAGTCTTCATCACCAATGCTAAATTTTTTGAAACAAGCTTCCAATAATTTCTATTTTGTTTTTCAGATTTTAAATTTATTGCTTGGTACGAATGAATACAAGTATTGATTGTTTTAAAACAATTATAGTTGTTTCATAATAATTATACAACGAAAATATGGCTATCAGAAACAAAAAATTACCTTATTGAGCAATGATCAGAGATCATTCTCAATCCTGAGCTTCACTACGAGTTTAGTTGCCATGAATAATTTTTACTTGATTATCTTTCACCAAATGATATCAATTAGTGATGGTTTGTGCAAATTAGGTTATATAAAGTGCTACCCAAAATTAACCGAAGTTGTTTTGATCATTCTCACCAACTTTGCATCCATTATTTTAGGGATTGCATACAAAATATTTTAATTTTTTTAGTCATTTTTAGAGCAAAATGTTTAACTTTTTGGCCATTTACTAAAAATTTAGGCAGTAATCGTCAAACAACTGAAAAAACTTAATAAAACCTAGACTGTTAATAGTAATGATTAAATAATTAGGTCAATTAAAGTTTGCATCTTAATTCTCAATGCTATAGGAATTAACTTTTTTAATTGAGCTCATTATGAAAAAGATGTAGGCTACAATAAAGAAATTATTATAAAATACCATATCATCAATCATTTAAATTGGTTACTCACTTTGGCCAATACTCATGAATTAAGTAATTTTGAGTGTGCTTAGTTGTGCTGTTTACTCCCACGACCTTGAAATTCTTTTGTGTGGGATTTTAATCGTCATTTATCTTTGTCAAATCAAAATCAAATTTTTCGTTATACTTGTTGAATTATGCTGAAGCTTGTAACGAGTTTGCGGGCCCATCTCTGCATCATTGCACTAAAGCAACACAGCTACTTTCAAAGAAATGTCGCAGCAGAGGTGAGCTGTTAGCAACACAATCTGTATCTGATTTGACTGGCCCAGTATATCAACCTAAGACCTCCCGCTCCAGCGACAAACACCTTACCGCTCAACCAATTGGCTGGTCATTTAACTTCATACCAAGTGAAATTGCAATTGCACCACTAATAAATTTGGAATGCTAAGTTCTTATTCTTTCAAATGACATACAGTAGCAATGATTTGAAGATGAATTTAAGTGTATAATATTTTATTATTTGCATCAACATATTTCCTTATATTTTTGAGCTGAATTAGGAAAAAGTATATATATAAAGCTTTTGCAGTTTAGGGGGTTCAGGACAAGAGCACTTGGGGCATTGTTTCACAAAACAAGCAATGATTTAATAACAATATGACAATAAATGAATTTGAGTAGTCGCGATGCGTTCCGTCCTTGCTCAAGGGACTCTTCAAGTGACAAAAGTCAATTTTGTTTTAATAGCCAAAAACAAATTTTAATTGTATTCGGCCCCCTTTACTGTTTCCAGGCTATACCTGTCTTCCAGTGCAATATGGCTACTACTAAACTTTTCGCCTATAACTTACCAACCAACGTTAGTAGCGAGTTAGTAGCCTACTGGATAATGGTGGCAGGTAAGTTGTAGGCGAAAAGTTTTGGAGTAACCATATTGCACTGAAAGACATATATAGACCACATTGCACTGGAAGACAGATATAGCTCAGAAACGGTAAGGGGGGCTGAATCCAATTTTTTTGGGGGGCTAATAAAACAAAATTAACGTTTGTCGCCTGAAGAGTCCCTTGAGCAAGGACGAAAAGTGTCGCGACGGCTCAAATTCATTTATTGTAATATTGTCATTAAATTATTATTCATTTTGTGAAACAATGTCCCCAGTGCTCTTGTCCTGAACCCCCTTAACTGAATTTGATTTAGCTCACCAAGTTAGTGGTTGAGCACTCTTGGTTAAGGAATCTCTTGACTATGACCCTTGTCTTAGCCTTTCTTAAAATTTATAAAGCTTTTGCAATACTAAAATTGTATTTTACAACAAAAATGACACACCGATTCCAACAATGACACACCGATCTTGTGTTTTACTAGCTTTTATTATGTTAGTCAGCAAGATCATCATAATGCTACCGTATTTCCCTGAAAATAAGACAGGGTCTTATATTAATTTTCTTTCAAAAAATAACACCAGGGCTTATTTTAGGGGAAAATCATTAATTTTCATTTATCAAAAACAAAATTGCAAAGTACCGGTAGAAAATTACGAGATTTTCAAATACACAAAATATGAAAACCAATATCCATTTACTTATAAACATCACATTTTTATTTAAAAACAGCTGTTCATAGATTGAATAGTGGCGTGAGCTTCATGTCATCTCACGTCATTGAACTTTTTTCTCTCCTGCATCTCTTAAATTAATGATGGAAATATGATCAGTATTCAGCTAATCTATAACTAGCGCTACTTCTTATCCCAGATTTCCACAATAACTTTTCAAGCAGTAAAAACACACTCAAGGACAAAAACGTATCACCTAGGTCTTATTTTTAGGGTAGGGCTTATATTAAAATCATTTTTAAAATTCGAGCTAGGTCTTAATTTTGGGTTAGGTCTTATTTTCAGGGAAACACGGTAAGTACAATTTATGGTCAAAACGTCCACTAATGTTCATTTCATGTTACATGTAACTGTATCGTTATTTGCTCAGCTTCATTGCATGGTTAAACCAAAATAATCAAAATTTGTCTGTTTACAAATCCATGTGTTCATTTCACCACAATAAAGAAATTTTTATGCGCTGTTTTTGTTGCATAATCTTGGTAGCTGAGTAGTCAGATTGTGATATAACACAAAACAAATCGTTCTGATTGCACACAATGCTACTCAATTCTCATCCTAAATTCTTTGGCAAAAAGATAGAAAAATCTTTATACTACCCCAAAAGTATTTTTGTTGCAAAATTTCATTTAATCCTTCACCCCCAATTTTTGACCCCAATTTACCCTCAAAAAAGCTAAAAAAAATATTAAAACACAATTTTATAGCAAAATTAGCTTCAATTTAATCCCAAATTTAGAAATACCACTTGAAGGCATAATTTCTGCTAAAAATTTTTTTCTCTTAAAATTTTTAGCAAAAATTTTTTCTAGATGAGTCAAGATAGAACAGCTTCGTTCTCATCATCTTAAAAACATCATAAAAAACCAAATTTTACAATTGTAATCAGTGGTTTGTCATTGCAAAAATCTGCGAATGGGCATAGTCAGGAATTCGGATTTGAAGCGGCCCTGAAGCAAGAAGTCCAATTAATCATATGGTTGTTATGTTTCAGCTGATACAAATTTCTCTGAACGTTCACCAAGAAGTTTTAAATAATGAGCGATTTTTACCCCAAATAATGCACATGCACCTGCACTCCAAATAATGGGGATGGATTTTCAAGCACTCGCAATAATAACTTATTTCAACTGCACTGTTAAGCACAAATCTTTACTTGGATATGATTCGGTAGCATTGGGGCGAAGCTACTATAACAGCAGAATTTTGTTGTTTTTTTAATGACTTGTTTGTACATGTGGTCGGCTCCAAAATTTTCCGAGCAACCTGTATTTTAAAACAGCAAAATAAAAATCAAAAAAACATTGCAAGACTTATGCAATTATACACAATGCTATATTACAATAATTTTTGTCACAAATGGTACTTCACAATAACTAAGACAAGCATTATAAGTTATAACATCATGTTTAAAAGTCATACAATATTAAACTTTGTTTGAGAGAGTTATGATGCTCTCTTCTGTTTGCTTTTCAAGAATGTATTTATTGCAGAGAAAGAAATTAAAATGCTGGAATTGGAAACTATGTTTATTTTGTTGAATGCTGCTTTATATGAGTATCGCCTCAGATTTTCTTTATCAGAGTATTGCCCAAGTATGTCCGCAAAAATAGGCAAAGCCTTATTTAGAAGAATTTTCGAAAAATCTTTAAATTTTAGGACTAAAGCAGAAAATTTTTGAACACTTATAATTCAAAAAATGGCTTGTTAGCTAAATGGTTCATTTTTTGAGTTGCTGGGGTGGGTGGGGGCTGCCCCAGATCTAAGTGAACCACAAGCCTTTAAAAATGTTTTTTAGCAAATGATGAATGATCAAGCATTCACTTATCGTCAGATATTTTTCAAAAAAATGCTCCACATTCAAGTTTTGATATTTGTATATGGTCAAAGTCAAAGCAGAAGCGATTCACTTTCACCGCTTCCACAAAAATCTGCCACTTTTGCATCCCTGCACACTACATGCCTGTGTTCCCTCTAACTTTATGGCTAATCGGCAAGTGCCCAAATTTTCTTTAAACAATTGTGCCCAAAGCTCCAAAAAAGACGTTTATGTGCCCTAAATTTCACACCAATCCAGTATTTAGATATACAAAATGTCATATTTCCACAAATTTGTCGAATTTTCTAAAGCTATGTTTACTATATTGCCGAAAATTATTTGCCCTTGCTCCAACAAATTGTCGATTCGCTGAAAAAAATCTGCTTAGTGGGAACACCGCTACATGCTATCGAAAACCAGAATGAAAATGTTCAATCATGGAAAAACCAGGAGGCACGGAAGCAGAACAATTCTTTTTCACAAAAATACCTTAATTTCGTATTATCTAGCGATAGTTACTTTTTGTCAAATTTGACAGCAGTTTTGAATTCCTTGATCCTGAAAACATACAAATTGACACTTTGTTGAGCAAAATCGGTCAAGAAATGAGGTTTTCAACCACTTTTTACTTATTTGTAAGTGTGTGCACTAGGGTTATGTTTTTTTTTTTCTGCAAATGCCTGATGTTGGAAGGAATGAACTTTTGCCTGTTATTGACAAATATCACGTTCTTTTTGCTTAACATTACAAAAACCTGGCGCACCCAAAAAAAATTCTTACCATTCACTAAATAGGTATATTTAAATCACCAATTAAAACAGAACAAAAATAGTTAGGTACAGCACGTATGAACTTGATATAAGTAAGAGACACACTCACTCATACGAAATAAGTTTGTTAGTGAAAAGAAGTCGCATCCTCGCATGTTTAAGGTAACTTTTCAGAAGCTATACCTCTAAATATTGCAATGTCTGACGATCTTTGTTTTAATTTTTTCCATGATACAAATTTCTCTTTTGGCTACCACATTTGATCATGCTATCTCAACTGCTGATGGAACATCAGCCTAATGAGTGTGAATGTCAGTATTTCTGAGAATGCTGTAAAGGGTTGTGGCTAGTAAAAGAAGGTCTTGGTTCGTATAACGATTTTCACTCCTTTGACTAATGCTGACAGCTAAATCAAGCTTCTGCCCACAGATTTATCATTTACAGTAGATAGTTTTGGCACTGGCTTATTTTTCTAAAGTAAGTGGAAAATTTTGCACAAGAAAAAAAATTTTTTAGGATGTTGTTATTGTACCACTAGCAACAATTTAACCTTTGGTAAGGTTCAAAAAACTTGAAACACCCTTTCAAGAACAAATTTGTCAGGAGACTTCCACCAAAATATATATTTCAATTATCCACAAAAGCCCTTTTAACAACTATAGCTACAAGCTAATGCATTTACCTTCTTCAAGTTCTGTCATAAGTTAGATCATTCCAAGTGCCACTAGTAATTTTTCAGAATTTTTTTGCTTTTCTTCTTGGCTTTGTTATTTCATGTCTTTAAAAAATCCAAATTTAGTTCGTTTTTTAGTCATTTTAATGATCATTAACCTAAATTTTTAGTGAATAACCGAAAAACATTTAAGCATTTTTATTTTTTGTCACAATGACCAAAAAAAATTGAAGAAGTTCTGCTTTTTTAATACAATTCTGAAAATTGCCTACCGATTGCAAAAATGACCTCACAATTTTGAAATAGAAAATTCACAAAATCAGACCTTTGACCTAAAATTCTGAGCTGTATTTATTGTATTCTGAGCAAAAAAAGAAAACCAAGACTCCAATATCTGCCAACAATCTGATGTACTAGAGTAGTGGTTCTCAACCTTTAATGGTCTGTGGCTCCCTTTTACAAACTCCCAACACCAGTGGCCCCCTGTGCAGCAACAACATTTTCTGTCCAAATAAAAGACCAGCTGAGGACCAAAAGAAAAAAGGTCTTTGCCATAGTTGGAAGGGATTTTTGCCAATATTTTGGTTGGAGACCGCAAAAAATGGGCCATAATCGCAATTTGAAGATTTTGTTTCATATAACATCCCGTGGCCCCCGCTTGAGAACCACGGTTTTAGAGGTGTCTTCTTAAAATCTTTCAATGCATTCTTATCAAGAAAATTTCTTCTATTTACCTATTTCATCTTTCAAAGCTTGTTTTGTAATTCGCACTATAATCTACCACAGCTTTTTTAAACAGCAGTTCCATAATATTGTACAACGCTTATGCAAAGAACAAATTTGATAAGCAAATTATGCTTTAGTTTTACTTATAAAAAAGTACTTGTACCGAGAATCAAACAAAAAGAACAGCCAACATTCAGCCGTATTTTATCGATCTTGTTCGCAGTAACTAGAGCTTTATTTAATCGTTGTATCACTTTCTACTAAATGTAATGCTGAAAGAGCTATATTGAGATAATACATTAAACTTTTGGCAATTAATTTGTAAAATATAGGCTCAGTAAGCCTACCTAAAAGTTGCTTTTTTTGAACATTTTATGTGCTTCAAGTTTTTCATTGGTTGTGAGAAAAAATTTTGTTAACACAAAAATTTCACGTCAGCTACATTGCCAATATTATTAGTCTCCACTCTTTTTTAAACCTTGGTTGTGGTTATTTGTACCGGTATATATTACTGCTAACTAAAGCCTGCTATCAGGTGGGGCTCATGAATTACAGTTGGAAAGCTGGTCAACACTAAACTGAAAAAAAGTTCACTTGCAATAGGGTGGAGCAAAAACTAAAAATTTTTGAATTTAAAAAAGTGGTCTTAATTTATGGCCCCAAATACCATATGGAATACTTCTATCACAATTTTGAGTTATTGCACCCGCTAGTTGCCGTGCAATTTCTTTGAACTGGCTTAAAATAGCCGATTTTGCCATATCTCACTAATCGCCTAGGTTTTTTTTTTTCGGTCATTTGTCAGTCATTGACCGATTTTTTTGCGCAATGACCGAAATATTTTTGGTATGTTTGGTCATAATGATCGAAAACTTTTTCACCACGGCCAACACAATATTCACAGGTTCGTAGCACTACGAGCGAATGTCAAGAAACAAAACCAGCTGTTGATGATTCTTTTCTCGAAACAAGTATTGCTTTGAACCACTTTTCTTATCTGCGCATGCCGCGGATGTCGGAATTGATGTGGTAGGCCTATGCGTTGAAAGAGCAGAAATCAAAAAAACGTACGATTTTCATCGAAAAACAGTTATTATTTCATCACACTTGTTAATGAATAAAGCAGAAAGATAACTACAAACAGAGCAAGGTTCGTCCTAAGTAAATTCTTTAATGTTTTCATTTAAGTTGTGAATCGCGCACTTAACAATGTAATAAGTTCATACCGCGGCACAAAGCATTAAAGAGAAATAATATTATGCAGTAACAACAGTTACGAACTCGTTTTATTTTTTATGCGAGTTCAGGTTCTGAGATTCTTATTTTTATTCTTTATCGAGTTCCGCAAAGGTGTCGAATTTTTCGAGTTCAATTAAGTTTTGTTAAAAACAAGCAGTAAAACTAAAATCCAGCTTGCAGGAAGAAAATGTGAAAATGAAGTCATTGCTCTAGCTAAGTTTTACAAAATTAGCCCTGACCCTATCGAAACCGAAGTGCTAGAAGACTAATGGCACAATTTTAAGTTTGAAGTTTTACGGAATTGTCGTTATGCTGATGACAATTGGCGAACGGTTTCGACAATTGCTGCAAAACAGGAATTGGATTGGCCCACTCTTTCCACAATTGCCAGAGCAATACTTAGTTTCAACGCTGAAAACGCAACTGTAGAACGAGGTTTTAGTCCTTTGGCTAGACTAAAAACGCCCCCAAGAAATCGTCGCCTACCATTCACTCGTGACAATTGATGCGACTGAGCTTGAATGCAGAATCGTACAAAACTTGCGATTACAGTTGGGCATACAACCATAGGTGGGCAAGCTAATGTAAAACGTTAGCTTTGTTAACCACTAGTTCGTTAACAAACTTCACACCACCGTTAACGTTAATTCGTTAATTTCAGCTTTAATTAACCGAAGTTAATGAAGTCCGTTAATTTGTTAACATTTTGCGTATAATTTATATTTCTTTTTATTCATTCGCTTCTACAACACGTATTGACACTGTTGAGCTGATCGTAAGGAAATATTTATTGCCATGGTGGTGTTTTTGTGCTTTGGAAGTTACAGTTTACAGTCTAATCTAATTTTTATGATAAAAATAAGTTCAAATGCAGTAACGCAGCTGCGATCCGAAAATCTTTGGAAATTGCAAACAGAATTTGATTTGATGAGGTTGCAGCTTATTATTTGCCACAAAAAAGAGCTCCTTTCTTCGCTTTCTTCTTTAAAACTCGTGCTAGCATGCAACAAGTGTTACCCGTGCAAGCTGGTTTGTATCGGTACGATGAATGAATGGTGAAAGATATTAATGATAAAAACCTTAACGAAAGTTAACAGAACTTATAGAAGTTAATTTAGTCCGTTAACATGAAAAAACTTTTTAATGGATTACCGAGTTAATGAAAAAGTTAGCTTCGTTGTTAACGGATTAACGGACTTGAGCCCACCTATGCATACAACCATTGGTTACAATCTACAAAGCAGTCCAGGTACAACGCAAAGAGCAGGGGTTCCAGTGCTTTTTCTTCACAGCCCAACATGCCAACGGCTGAAGAAGAATAAATAAGGACGGCTAAATTTTGAGAGACATATTTTGTGCAGGATTGTTTTTTCTCGGTTTGTTTAAGTTTAACGCTTTTTTAAAGTCGTGATTTTGTGTTGCAAATTTTTACCCGCTAATAAGCTTTAGTTTGTTCTCATAATTAAAAAAATACGACTACAGGTAATTTTTTTTAGTTGTTCTCGCATTGTGAAAGAGCAAAACTGTGACCTTGTGTTGTTCATCTTAAGTCCTTTTATAGGTTAGTTTTAGTTAAAGATGGATCATTCTGCGATCGTTTAATCATAATAACTCGGAATTACTTAGTGACTTTTGTGACTTGATTATGCTATCTAACGCTTTTTTTTTTAAACCTTTTTGCATCACTGCAGTGTCTGTTTATATCATACCCGCTGCAGAGCGTAGCATCAATTTAGCTGAGAATGCTTGAAGTAATTTGATCTAAAATGCTTTGTTTTTATGACCGTGTCTTGTAAATTTCGTTTCGTGTTCGTATTCTTTTAATAAAAACTCAATAAAGCGAATATTGTTCATTTTTGATAAGAAAATGACCGAAAAATAATTCAAATGACCGAAAAAATATCTGGCAAATCGGTCAAATGATCGAAACCAAATTTTGAAAAAAAAAACCTAACTAACCACATATGCTAAAAAGCTAATTTTTAGCTTAAAAGTTGTAGAAACAGCACATTTATATCTCCATTAAAAAGAACTTTGCCATAAAAACGTACAAAAAAAAATTACAGCTTAAGTATTGATTACAGATTTACTGATTATTGTTTAGTTTTCTGTGCTCACCTTCAAACGCATTGCAATTCACATTGGCATTGAAAATAAGCAAGATGAGGTTTCAATTTATGTATATTTGCACTTAAGTGTGCCATGCTGCCTTATCAGCTTCAAATAGTTTCTTTAATGGCAATTAGCCTTACTCAACTGGACAATGTGCAGCACAGTATCCAGTATTGGTTGGCTCTTGCATCATCATTTTATTCATGCTAAACTTGAGGAATTACATCTACTTGATCCAAAAAAGTTTACATTGTACAGTTCAATTCTAAACCACTGAAAGATGTAAAAGTACAAAATTAGAGAAATAAGAATTGGAAAAGCAATTTGTAGCACAATTAGAAAAGCTACAATTCTAAAAAGGAAGAAAATTTGGCAATATACTTCAATAAACAATTTGATACCATTGTTTATTGTATTGTAGATACAGTATATGCTGTACGTGCTGGCATAAATTTAGTTATTTCTAAAGCAGCATGCTTACTAAAAAAGATCAAGTCTAATGTTACTTGCAAAAGTTATATGGTGGAGAAATTTTTCAAAGTTCTGATATTTCTGCCAAACATTTACCCTTGCGTTCTGCTTTTTGATCTTAAAAAAAAGCAGGATCATTAAATGTCATTCCAAAGCCATATTGAATTTCACATTGCTTTCTTTGTTTATTATCACAGCACAAAATACCAAAAAGTTTATCAGCATCTTGCAAGAAATTAGTTTTAAGCTTTTTGCATCAATCTGATGTTTCAGATTTTTTCGGATATCTACTTAAACCATTAAAGTTTAGCATTAGTCGATTGATTTTTTGTGTAATACTCAGCTCATGAGTAGAATAAACATTGCACCCAAATCCATCTGCTCTTTTGCTACAATTCGAGCTGTATCCAACTTCCTATATTGATTAAAGTTAAGCAAACACTCAAATCACTAGTCTCTTGGTTGGTAGCAATCCTGGAGGAAAATTATCGGAACTTTGAAAAACTTTTCCATCATTTAACTTTTTACAACATTAAACTTGGGTCTTGTTTAGTTAGCATGCTGCTTCAGAAATAACTAAATTTATGCCAGCATGTACAGCATATACTGTATCTACAATACAATAAACAATGGTATCAAATTGTTTAATGAAGTATATTGCAAAATTTTCTTCCTTTTAGACCTGTAGCTTTTCTAATTACGCTACAAATTGCTTTTCCAATTCTTATTTCTCTAATTTTGTACTTTTATGTCTTTCAGTGCTTTAGAATTGAACTGTACAATGTAAACTTTTTTTGAACTAACTTGTTACAATTCCTCAAGTTTAACATGAATAAAATGATGATGCAACCAATACTGGATACTGTGCTGCACATTGTCCAGTTGAGTAAGGCTAATTGCCATTAAAGAAACTATTTGAAGCTGATAAGGCAGCATGGCACACTTAAGCGCAAATATACATAAATCAAAACCTCATCCGACTTATTTTTAATGCCAACATGAATTGCAATGGATTTGAAGTTAAGCTCAGAAAACTAATCAATAATCAGTAAATCTGTAATCAATACTTAGGCTGTAACTTTTTTTAGTGAGATATGGCAAAATTGACTATTCTAAGCCAATTCGATCAAATTGCACAGCCACTAGAGAGTGCAATAACTCAAAATTGTGATAGAAGTATTTCATATGGTATTTGGGGCCAAAAATCAAAACCACTTTTTTAAATTCAAAAAAAATTTTTATTTTTCACTCCACCCTAGCGAGAAACAAGACAAAATCTTGTGGCATAAAAAAGGTCCTTCAAACCTATCACTTTTTCCTGCAATTCTGCTACGTCAATTATAACTTTAGCTTTTCTACATGGTTTCAGCTCTGCCTTGACCCTTCTGGCTACGGTCCCTCTTGTAATCGTAAAATTCCTTAAAAATTAAGTGGTGAAATAGCTTGAAAAACCAAGATTGATATGCAAAAATATGCCAAAAATTTACAAAATTTTAAAGTATTAGGTACGCCAGCTTTTTTTTTCGTTTTGGAGTAAAATATTAATGTAAAAACGCTTAATATATCAAGGTTCCTTGATTGCAAATCCAGGAATTTAACTTCATTTCAAAACTTGAAAAATTCATAACCCTAGTGTGCACAAGCACCACTAATGGCAAATAAAAAAAATTTAAATAGTCAATAACTCCAAAACCAAAGAAAATAGAAAAAAATACCTGTTATATTGAGATTCAATGATAAAGGACTTCAAATTAAGTGAAGATGAACAAGTTTTTTAATTTAATGGTGTACAACATTTGATGAAATATAATGGAATGCCCCAATAATGCTGATTAACAAAACTTGGCAGGCAATTCGATAAAATCACTGTTACTAGACCTGCCCAAAGTTTTCCATGCCACTTGTAACAAACCATCCTCTGGTCACACAGGATCTGCTTTTGCATAACTGATTGTTGGTTGAAAGTGACGTCACTTGACCGTTGACAAGCTTTTGCGAATTGTATACTTCAAAAGCTCAATATCTGCGCCAATCTGGCATGAACTATACCAAAATTTTCAAAAAGTTTTTCTAATAATAATCAGAAAATTAAAGTGGCGTTTTTCTAGTTGCTTTATCTTTAAAAACACAAAAATCTCTTACCTACACATTAAATAATAGTGTTTTATTAAAATTCTTAAGCATCACCATAAAAAAAAATTTAAAAATTTTATGCTTACCTGATCCTGACTGGATAGATTTAGGGAAGACAAAACATTGCCACTTCCATCAATCACAGTCATGGGATTGACATTGTAAGAGCAGCGATTTTTCTTCGATGTAGCAACTTCAGCAGCAGAAGCACTTCTCAACAGCAGTTCTCTTTCCTTTTCCATCTAAAAATCTCTGCTGATTACCTTAAGGAAACTCAAAAGTGAAACCGCCAGCGATATCTGGGAACTTCAAAACAGAACATCCAACTTCTACTGAACTTTTTAAGCTCGAAAAATAGTGACCCAATCGATTATTCATTCGGTATTTTGTCGACCCCAATTGAGTACAATAAGGGATTTTGCCATTTGGGATATTGTCCAATTCACGATTTTGTCCAATTCAGGATTTTGCTCAATTCGGGATTTTGTCTTTTGAGTCCGATTCAAACAACAATGGACAAAAACTTTTTTGTATTTATCTTGTTTTGAAAATGATTGGTTTGCTTGCTGTAGCCATGATAAGACAACAGCACGCAATGTGACTACTGGCACTGGCGTCGATCTTTTGTTAATTAAGCAAATTCCGAGGGAGCGAAATGTTTTTGAGTGGTTTGGTTAACCAAGTAATTCTATTTCAGTCCGGAATTTTGCCCCCAAATTCGGGTGAAGACCAAAAGAAATGTATTTGTCGCATTCTGGATCTATCTCAGTCTGAAATTTTGGATTTCTTGTAGCCAAAAGGGTATTACTTGACAGAAAACTGAGGGGGCCAGACATATTTTCCCCCCTTCAACATTAGACCCGAGGGGGCGCCGCCGCCCCCCCCCAGCCCCTGTATAATTGATGCCTATGACTACTGGTACTCGTTTTTATTTAACTTTAACATGCAGTTGTATACCCTTAATTTTTGATAGAAAACTGGAATAAATTTTGCAAATTGCACCCGAATAAATGTGGTATTTGGAAAATTACTATTTTCTCTGCATTCCAGAGCAGCAGATTTGTATTGTACCTTTATATTTTGTGATTCAGCCATGAATCTTCTGTGAGCTTTGGTAGCTTCTTTGACTCTCTTTTGCAAGTTTTCTTGAAACTGTTTAAGTCGTTCACTTTTGCTTTGGAGCATATCACATATGCGTTTTTCTTCCTTAACAGCATTGACCTGTCAAAAATTGAAACAGTAAGGCTTGATCCACACTGGGCGTAAAACCGTGAGCGCATAAATCTTTGGTTTATTTCAACAACTGGAAGCTTGTACAATGGTAAGGTGGTAAGCTGGGCAAATCAATTCTTTGTTTACAATCAACAAAAATACACTTGCAAGGGTTCAAATTACTTGAAGAGTTGGTTGGTGGTACAGAACTTGAGAATTGCCTTGATTAAAATGTTCATATCTTCGAAGCTTTTCATATGACACTTGTCAAGAAGAATCGTCAGAATGGAGAGCACAGAAAAATGAGCGGCTATTTATAGGAAAAAGCCGAGCCGTGATTGGCTGGAAAAGGACCAATGAGAAAGCGTCATTAGTGTACAATCTTTAAGCTGCATACGAATTCTTTTTGTCGGCAGAAGGCAGAGTTAGAAGTTTTGATAAAGGTGACTGCCAAGCTAATTTTTCTTCTTCTCTTTCTATTGTTGACTTCTGAGCTCTGGCTCAGACCATGGGTGTGGTCCAATTGTTGAGTCTCCCCAGAGTTCCTCCTTGATCTCAACCCTCTTAAGAATGAGATAAAATGACAAGTAAGAGGGCTACCCTCGACGACAGCACTGTGTGAAGTATTGAGAGAGCTCTTCTTAATATGTTTCTTGTCTATTTTTTATTGCAAGGGAATGCAGTGAGTGTGATATATTTAAACTATAGCACTTGTATGCAAAATTTTACATCAAAAATTGTTGAAAATGGTTGTTTAGTCTGCAGCCACTTCCAATTCAACTCACACTACTAACATAATTCAAAAGTAAAACAATAATTTGAAGCACCATACAATCCTGTTCAACTTCAGAAGTTCTCAATGCAATTCTGAAGAAGTTAACTGCAAGAATTTGACTTTGTTTCTGCTACAGTATAAGTGTATTTACAACAAAGTGAATTGATTAAACTTAAAAAATATACATTCAAACATTGTTTTTACTATATTTACCAAGGTGTAACGATCATGAAGTGGAATATGCCCAGAGTTGAATCCTTAGCTCCTGAAAATTTTTGCACTGTATTGTTTAGCCGAAGTAAACTCAAAATAACGATGAAACTTCATAGGGCTTGCTGCATGAGCCAATATTACACAAGCAACTTGTGCCTTTGCGCTGTGAAATTTAAGATCGCAAGCTGGAGATTGCACGTGTCCGCATTAGGAGAAAAGCTTTGCAAACATGTAGTGGAAAAAATTTTTAAATATTGAAGAAAATGCAATAAGAAATCAATTTCCATCAATCTGCTTTTGAAGTCACTTTTATCAAAACTTCTAACCCATCTTCGGCTGACAAAAAGAATTTGTGTACAGCTTGGACATTGTACGCAAATAACACTCTCTCATTGATCCTTTTCACGCCAATCACAGCTCGACTTTTTCTATAGCCGCTCCTTTTCTTGCTCTCTCTATTCTGACGATTTTTCTTGACAAGTGTCAGATGAAAAGCTTTAAAGATATTAACCTTTTAATCAAAGTAAAAATTGTTTGTGTGAAAAACCTTTGTTCTGGAAAAAAGCTTTTATTTGAAAAAAATACGTCTTTAAAAATAAAAATGGTTTTGAAAAAAAAATTTGAAAAAACCTGTTTTGAAAAAGAAAAGGTAATTTGAAACAAAAAAATTTTTTTCAAAAATAAAAAGTCATATAGACTGGTCCAAAACAAAATAGCACAGCGCATTTTCATGTTGTTTAATTTTGAAATAAATGCATTACAAGTATACACCGAATTTGCATAATATCGTAGTTTGATAAAATCTTGTTCTTGAGTGAGATTTTTAAATTTGAATGTTGTAATAAATGTCTGGTTTTCTGGGAAGGCAATCACGCTTTTTTCCAAAAGTATTGCATTAAATATCGCTCGAAACACGCAAAAGAATCCACATCCATTATAACATGAAAGATTTGGACAAAAAAGTTTGCAATTATTTTGATTTTTGTCATTATTTTTGTTGGTTTCTTCTATTTTATTGTAAGCCACGTTTTAAGCAGAAGTTTCAAAAAGTTTTTACATTTGTTGTGTCACAATCACAATAAGTAATTAAACTAAAGTCTTATGCTACTTTTGCACTGGCTGCACTTCAGTTTACATTCATTAAGATAAACAAACTTTTACATTTTACATTTATTTTTACAAACAATTTACATTCTTTTAGATAACAAAGTAATCAATCAATTAATTTATGTGGCTTAATCAACAAAAAATAATTCTTTATGACAATTTTTTAGTCTTTAAAGTTTTGCGAGTTCAGGTTCAAGTTTGAGTTTGGCAAAAGTCCAAGGTTTTTGGAGTTTGAGTATGCAGCCCTGATACAAATACAAAAACTTCAAAATTTCTACAAAAACTGTAAGCAGGTAAAACAGTTGATCTAAATAAACTGCCAACAGCTATCGTAATTAGTTTAATAGCAACTTTTCAAATAGGTGAATGCATATATATAAAAATATATAAAAAGCATACTAAGATTAATAACCGCAAGTACTATATAACACACGGCCATGATTTTGTAAAATCAAACTTTGAATCTTTTTGCAAACGAAACTTTTTTTCATAATTTTTATGAGTTGGCATATGGGTCATTTCGTTCTTAATTGGGACTTCCACGACGCTTTGCGTTGGAAGTCTCTTGTTTTTTCCGGTAGAATTTACAAAATTGACAACAAAAATAAAAAATGCTATAACTTTGAAACGACTAAAGGTACAAACTTGAATTTAGAACTTATATGGGGGCACATATGAATCCTTCTTCGTGCAAATTTTGGGGGCAATCGGTTATGTGATATGGGTTTCCAAGCCAAAAACTGAAATGCCAATTGTAGGTTTCAACAGCTCTAGCTCGAAAACTAATCGCACTAGGGGAATAAAAGTATCGAATTTAGAAGCGTCTGGGCAAGCACTTTCAGCTCCCAAAAATAAATTACGACGATTCCGACACTTTTTTTTTGTCTACTTATTTATTTATTAAGCAGATCACATCATGGTGACAAAAACTCCAAAACCACCAAAGCTAAAAACTTGAAATTTGGACAGACGATAATTTGTTACTTGCATCTCTCCAATTTTAGAGGCACTACATAACGTGGTTTGGGGCAGATGCACGCTAAACTTGTGACAGAGAAGTTTATTATGTGATTTCAGTCACTGTCACGCATGTGCTGCTGTGGCCGAACGGTTTAAGGCGCCACTGCTTGAAACCTAAGACCTGGGTTCAATTATCTACTTGGCCATCACTTTTATCGAACCAAGGTTATATTGAATCTAGCATTTTTTTTTTCATGACAAAACCCCTTTAATATTTTTTTGTTTCACACTGGATAAGATCAGAGGGTATCAGGTTTCATTCTCTACGAAGGCATTCCAAAAATCAGTTTTTTAAGACCTCAAGCTAGCGCTAGTTTTTCGTTGCTGTTAGTAGAAATTTTGAAGACAAAACTATTTTGACATAGTTTGGAGGTAGTCACTTATGCGTGTGCAGCTGTGGCCAAATGCTTAAAGGCGCCAGTGCTTGAAACCTAAGACCTGGATTCAATTATCTACTTGGCCATCGCATTTATCAAACCAAGATTATATGAATCTAGCATATTAATTTTTTTTCGATTACCACAAAATTGCTTTTAATATTTTTTGTTTGACACTACATATGATCAGAGGGTATCAGGTTTCAATTTCTGTGAAGACTCCCAAAAATTACTTTCTTAACACCATAAGCTAGGGCGCTAGTTTTCTTTGCTATCAGTAGAAATTTAAAAGACAAGAATATTTTGACATGGTTTGGTGGTAGTCCCTTGCGTGCGCATGCTTCGTGGCCAATTGCTTAAAGACGCCAGTGCTCAAAACCTAAGACCTGGGTTCAATTATCTATTTGGCCATCACTTCTATCAAACCAATACTATACTGAATCTAGCATATTAATTTCTTTTCGATTGCGAATTTAATATTTTTTTGTTTGACACTACGTAAGATCAGAGGGTATCAGGTTTCATTCTCTGTGAGAATGCCCCAAAAATCACTTTCTTAACACCATAAGCTAGCGCGCTAGTTTTTTTTTTTTGGTGTCAGTAAAAATTTAAAACACAAAAATATTTTGACATAATTTAGGGGTACCAACCCCCCGAAACCCCTATATTGACACCGAAAAAAATGAATTTTTTGATGACTTAAGCTAGCGTCCTACTTTTTTTAATTAATATCAGGAGATAATAAAGATACAAACACCTTGACATAGTTTGAAGGCACCACCCTCCCGGGGACCCTCCCAATTGGACACCCCAAACATCAATTTTTTGAATGGCTTAAACTTCAGGAGCCAGTTTTTTGGATATCAGTACACATCTAAGAGAGAAATATTTTGACGTGCTTTGGGATACCACCTCCTCCGGGGATCCCTCAAAATGAAACCCCAAAAAATCAATTTTTTGAACAACTTAATATAAGATGCCAGTATTTTTGATATCAGTAGGCTACATATTTTAAAGAAAAATATTTTGACGTGACGTGGGGGTACCACCTCCTCCGAGAACCCCCAAAATGGCACCCCCAAACATCAATTTTTTGAACAACTTAATTTAAGGTGCCAGTGTTTTTCAACATCAGTGGATATTTAAGAAACAAATATTTCGACATGGTTGGGGGGTACCACCCCCTTCGGAGGACTCCCCATACATCAATTTTTAATTACCGGTTCCTCAAACGAGGGCACTAGTTTTTTTAATATCAGCACATATCTAAGAAATGAATATTTTGACATTGCTTGGGGGTGCCACTACTGGGGACCCCCACAAAGCACCCCCCAAAAATTAACTTTTTGATTGGCTCAAACTAAGGTGCTAGTTTTTTTTTAATTAACAGATATTTAATCAACAAATATTTTGACATAGTTTGGGATGCCACCCTCAGGGACCTCCCAAAATGGACCCCCAAAAACCAATTTTTTGAATAACCTGATTTACGGTGCCAGTGTACTTTGACATCAGTAGTAATTCAGAGGCAAATATTTTGACATAGTTTGGGGCTACCACCCTGCCGGGATCTTTCTCAAAATGGACCTCCAAAAAAACAATATTTTGAATGGCTCAAGCTAGGATGCCTGTGTTTTTTGCTGTCGGTAGATCTTTAGGACATAAATATTTTGACAAGGTTTTTGGGGGTACCATCCCCCTCGGGGATACCCAAAAAACATTTTTTTAACGACTTAATTTGTGGTGATAGTGTTTTTTGATATCAGTAGATATTTAAGAGGCAAATATTTTGACATAGTTTGGGGGTACCACCCCCCCACCTGGAGACTCCCCCAAATTGAACCCACAAAAACAATTTTTTGAATGGCCTAAGATAGAGTTCTAGTTTGTTTAATATTACAAAATCCTGAAGAGACAACTACTTGGACATGCTTCAAAGGTGCCACCCCTCGCAAATCCCCAAATAAACCCCCCCAAAAATCAATTTTTTGATTGCCTCAAGTTAGGGCACTAGTCTTTGTTTTGATATGAGCACATATCGAAAAAACAAATGTTTTGACATGGTTTGGGGATACAATTCTCTGGGACCCACCCAAAATGGACCCCCAAAAATTAATTTTTTGATAGGCTCAAACTAGGGCACTAGTTTTGTTTATATCACACGATACTTAACAGATAAATATTTTGACATAGTTTGGGGGTGCCCCCCCAGGAACACCCTAGCCCCAAAAATATACTATTTTGGGGGCTAGGGTCCATTTTTGGCGCTAGGACCACTAAAGACCAAGTGGACCTCCAAAAATCAATGTTTTGCTTGACCAAATTTTTGATGCCTGTGTTTTTGATATCAATAGATGATTAAGAGGTAAATATTTTGACAGAGTATGGGGGTATCACCCCACGAACACCCCCCAAACCAACCCCAAAGATCAATTTTTTGAACAGTTTAAGCTAAAGTTCTAGTTTTTTTGATATTACCAAATACTGAAGAGACAAATACTTCAACATACTTTGAAGATGCCACCCCCCCAAAATTATCAAATGAAACCCACAAAAATCAATTTTTTGAACAACTCAATCTAAGGCTTCAGTTTTTTTGATATTAGTAGGTATTTAAGTGACAAAAAATTTGACATAGTTTGGGGGTACCACCCCTCCGAAACCTTCCCAAATGGACCCCAAATTTCAATTACTTTGAAGTGCTTGAACTAGAACGCTAGTTTTTTTGGATATCAGTAGATATTTAAGAGACAAACACTTGTATATAGTTTGGGCGTACCTTCCCCCAAAAAACCCTCAAACATCATTGTGTTGAACAGCTTAAGCTAAGGCGGCAGTTTTCTAGTCAGAATATGGGGGTACCACATCCCCGGAAATTTTCATGTGAACCCCACAAAAATCAATTTGTTGAACTTAAGGTAAAGCTCCAATTTTTTTTAGATCAAGTTATATTTAAGAGACAAAAATTTTGACATAGTTCTGGGTACACCCCTTCGGAACCATCCCATATGGACTCCCCACAATCAATTATTTTGAACGGCTTGAGCTAGGGCGCTAGTTTTTTGGATATAAGCAGATATTTAAGAGATAATCATTTTTTACATGGTTTAGGGGAACCAACCCCCAAACAAACCTCCCCGAAAACCCATTTTTGAAAGCTAAATTTAACAATTGATTTTAGTTAATTGGATTCATATGCTGAGCTGGCATAATGATTAAAGGCGCCAGGGTTTGAAACTGTCATGAATGAACTGAACTGGGTTCAAATACTTGGTCGGACATCTGTTTTACCCAAACCACAAATGATTTAAAATCAACAATTATTTTTTTCATGAGACAAAATCACTTTGTTGCATTGCATACGATAGAGTTTTATAGAAATATCGGTAACCTTCAAAATATGAAGGGGAAAATGATGGTGAAATTGACCTGGCAGAAGTCCCGTATTATTTTCCTCCAAGAAAATGAACATCTAGTTTAATTTTTTTTAAGCTGAAATTGTTAGAAAATGATAATAAAATTCTTTTTTCCTATACTTAAAAGTGGCTTTCAAGCTATCACGACTTGAATTTTTGGCCACTAAAAGAAGATTTTGCTCCCAAGGTTTAAAAATGGTGTTGCAATTCCATTTTTGGAGCAATCTGACCCCTGAAAATTGCTACAAATGCGTTTTTGGGTTGAAAGAATTCATTTTTGATGTCAAAATTGCAAAACTATGACTGCTTCATGGTGAAAACTTAGTTTTAAAGTTTGATGAGAGCTTAACTTTCGAGAAAAATTTTGGGTTGTAGGCGCGTCGCTGTGATAATCTTTTTTTTTTTACCTGATTGTACATTGCACATATTTTTTGAAAATATAACAGCTTTGTATTTACTTTTATAGGCACCTGAACTGGAAAAGGTTTTTGTTTGGATCGTTAATTCAAATTAACCTGCAATATTATTGATTGCATCACCTTGAAAAATGGCAGAAATCTCTAAAAAAAAAACATTGTTGTGTGACTTGTGACTCAAATAGTATACTTTACCGGTACTGGATACTGGTACACACACTCTCATGGGTGCAAGATTAGTTAAGGTGCTTGTGATTAATCTTTAAAGAGACAAAATTTTATGTTAAAAGCAAAAAACAGCAACCATGTTTGAAGCACACTTCAAAGAAAAATCCTTTTAGTTTTGCTGGTCGTGCACGGACATGTGTGTGAATGTGTGACCAACAAAACTTACACAGCAAGCATTAGTTATTAAGCAAATAATATCATCGAAACAATTCACAGTAGAGTACCAGATGATTAAAAATTAAAACCTATAAAACTCAACAGTCTGTTTCACCTGCAAATGATATCATCAGGGGTAAATCTAAAAAATTGTTTGGAATTATTAAAAGCAGTGGTTTAGATTTACCCCTGATGATACCATTTATGGTGAAACAGACTGTTGGGTTTCATTGATTTTAATTTTTAATGTTTCAATTGTGCGGTAATCTACTATGCTCTAACACTTCGTTATGAGCACTTTTTCAAACTCCGATATCAACCACTGATTGAAACATTTTATATGGTTTATGTAAAATAAATGAAGTAATGCTCCAAGAGTAATTGCTGTTTTTACTTCTTTATTTTATATGAGTTTAAGTGAGTTCAATTTTTTTGCTGTAACTTGTTTTGTGGCATAAATTATCTACCAAAATACTACCAAGGCAACATGGATTAATGTCATCCAAAACAGTTCTATCTAGAACAGGGCTGCCCAAACTGTGGCTTAAAAGTCGCATATGCGGATGCAGCCCGCACAACAACTTTTTGTTGCTTGCAATTTGTCACGAGGGTTACTTAAAGAGCTTCTTTAGATGCTTGAAAGTTTTTCATGTAAAATTGTTTCTGTCAAGTTTTTTGATGCAAGTACTTTTATTAATTTCAATCACTCATTTCAATAATTTTTTTGGTCAATAACTCTGGTACATGTACTTCAAAAAGTAGCAAATTTGTGTTTCATTGGCCGCTACCTTAGCTATGGAGTACCAAAACTATTTTCAGTCAATTATTTGTGTTTTTAACACTGAACAATTTCCTTTCCAATAATGAGGATCTCAGCAGTATACCTATACTTAGTACTGTCGTTTGTACAAGATGCCATCAGGAGTGCAGCTATTAAGGAACAAGCATTGTGGCAACTGAAGCCTCCCTCTTTCGCCAAATTATTTAAAGAGTTTTACCGCAATATGCCACGTTTTAAACATGATTTGGACCTGACGTTTAAGTTGGGGGATAAATTGATTTAGCAATTTAATTCTTCGAAATGACTCTAATAAGGTGAAAATTTCTTTCAAATGGTGTTAAAACTGAAACAAACTGTAAAAAAAGGTTCTTTTTTTCATAATTTTAATTGTATTGTAAACATTTTATTCACAAGTTGTTGTCTTTGCCAGTGGCAGCGAACAGCCTTTCGGTCTTTGATATAATCATTAAAACTATCAAGCAACTTTTTTTTTACTCATCAGGTGCTGGATACTGTTGAACCTTTGACATAGAAAATGTTAGCTTTGGTTCAAACCCCTTCCTAAGCAAAATCTGTACATGATGGTGTTGTGTAGTAAACAAAATTGTATTTGTTGTGTAAGAAAAAGTTCCACCATACAATAGACCAAACTTTAAATTTTGGTGAACATAAAAGAAGCATTAAAAGTCAACTCGGGTTAAAAAAATATTTAATTTGGAATTAGGACTGTCACGAATAATAATTTTGAATGCCTGAAATATAATTATTTGCTGTGTTTTAACACGTACATGACTGTTTCTTTGTTTTCCAGCTTTTCTGATTTGGAATATTCGAGATAATTCCTTTCTAGTATATTCTACTGTCTTCTATTAGCCACCGAAATTATTTGTTGTTTACCATTCTTAGTTGCTATATTTAGACTTGAATTTGTGACGTCATACTTATGTGAATTTTATTATCGTAAGCTTGTATACTTTTCCATTGTGACGTATCATGGATTGCTCTGATATATTTGATAGCTTTTGCCGTAGTATAAATAGGCAGGTCATATTGCATTCATTATTCTAATATTCTAAGAGTGAGTGATTTTAGGTATTAGTTTCGTGGGCAGTTATGCCGAGTGTGTTTATCTGTGGTTGGCTTGTGTAGTCGTGTAGTGGTAATCTGAATTGGTCGATTGCGATAGATAATGTGTAGTGGCGACCTGAACCTGGTTGATTGCGGTTAAATCTTACGATCTGAATTGGTCGGTCGTAAGAAGTTGAGAGGAGCGATTTTGCTCAGTGAGAGTGGTTTTGTGTTTCAATCTTAAATAGTAGAAGTTTTTAATCTAAGATTGGTGTGCTGCTTTCTGTGATTCAACAAGCTAAAGAAACTATCAATTGCCATTTTCGATTTCGTCAATTGACATCTTAGTCGTTTTCTAGTTTCAGTCAACATGGACGATTCTAGAGATTAAAGATTGTACTCTAGCCAAGTATCAACGATCGCGACAAGAACAATACAAAATTTAAATGAGCAGTAGTTTGGAAAAAAAATATCCATACATTTTATGAGAAGTGTGTGGTTTATTAAAGGCCAGAAAAAATGTAATGTGGACAGCTCCTAAAAAACTTTGAACACCCTTGATCTAGAATTTTACATGATGTTGATAAAGATATTTTCAAAAAGATAATACAGATTTCAAAAAGCATTTTAGAACTATACAAGGCTATTCTCAATGAGAACTAGTAAAAACTACTCTCTAGGCACTCTTTAGGAATACAGGTATAATACATAGATTATTAAATCGTAGTTGCTTCATCTCTTGGTAACTCTTCTTTGATATTACATGATAGTCAGCTACTGCAAAATAGGAACCTAACAGGATAGAAAGTTGATATATGCTATTAGGTTAGCTCCCAAACTAGCTACACAGTATGCAGTAGTGTTTGACAAACAATTATTGCCTCTGAACTAATATTAAACTTTCATTAAACCTGCAAGTACACTTAGCACAGGATCGTAATTGACTGGGGATATAGAACCATTTTCTATCTACAGTGCCTGAATTATACTATAGCTACCTCACACAAAAAGGCAACTAATTTCCCAGTCTTTTTTAGAGAAGTTTTCCCAGTTTTTTTCAGTCATAAAACCATTACTATTGCACGTTTAATAAAATTAACTATCCAAACAAAAACCTTTTCCAGTTCAGATGCCACAAATAGTAAATAAAAAAAACTGTTGTATTTTTAAGAAATACATGCAACGTAGACACCAATGAAAAAAATTTTTTGCCACAGCGAAATGCCTACACTTCAAATTTTTCTCAAAAGTTGGGCTCTTGTCAAACTTTAAAATTAAGTTTTCACCATGAAGCAGTCATATTTTAGCAATTTCGACATCAAAAATGAATTTCTTCAACCCAAAAACCCCCATGTAGCAATTTTCATGAAAATGGAATTACAACACTATTTTCAAAACTCAGGAGCAAAATCTCCCTCTAGTTGCCAAAAATTCAAGCCGCAATAACTTCAAAACTACTTCAGACATTTGAACAATTTTTTTTTCTGTGTGATACTCTTTAAGTGTAGGAACAAAATATATTTATGTTTGGCAACATATAGTGACAAGCCATTTTCAACAAAGCATGGAATAAACTCTATGCTTTTCTCCATCTTTTGCTGAAAACATGAAGTCTGCAAGTCTTGTAGGTTTCAACATAAAAGTATCATACTAGTACAGTACTTGCAAAATCGAATTTGTAAATTAAACTGATTTTAAAAAATCAGACTTAGTTGATTATTGCGCCACAAAAAAATTCATCATATACAACTTTTTCAAGGAGCAGCATGAGCCTGTGTTACTGATTAGGCTACCTTATGGTCAAAAAAACTACATAAAAATTTGATTTTCTTAGAAACTTAAGAAGCAGGGGCGCACCCAGAAATTTCTAAAGGGGGGTTTTCAATTTTTCAAAAACCAATCAGTACCCAATTGTGGTTAATTTATTTTAACCATTAATGAAAATGCACGCTATTATAGTCAAACATGGTTTTGCGATAACAGTTGAATTTTGATATGACATTTGTTAATTCAGAAACCTTGTATTAATGATTTGGTAAGTTGTTGGTTGTCAAGACAGTGCGCGAGAAAACAAGTTACCATCATGGGATGCTGGGGGCAAAGCATCCAGCTGCTGGGCAATTGTTGCAATTTTTTCAAACAAAAAAATAGCCATTTTAACGCCATTTTGTTCATTTTCAGAGAAACTAGAAAAAGCTAAATTACTTAAATTTGGAATAGTTTGAGATTGAGAGAATTTATTTTGCTCAGTCCAATCAGCCACCGCACACTTACTGATCAAGTCCAAAATATGTTTAAATGCTTGAAAGATTGCGTATTTGGCATAAATCTTTGAAGTAAATGCGTTTCTAAATTCCAAAAGCTTTTTGGTGGTATAGAATTTCAAATAGCTTTTAATAGCGTTGAAGCGATCATTTCCACTCTTCCATAATGGGCAGCCTGGAAAAAGGGTGTTTTAGATGGTACGTTTTCGTCCAGCTCTCTTCATGAATTTGCACTGGAATGAAGAAAAATTAAAATGTGGTGGTATACGTAGAAGTTGATTACACTGAAATAGACAATGGGTTGTTATTGAGACAAATGATGCTGCAAAAATCATCTAAAATACTTTAAAAGTTAATGCAAAAATTATTTAGAAATGATAGTTCTGACACTATTAAAAGCTTTTTATATTCCTGAATACGATTGCAGAATAAAAATCTCAATGTTTGAACGTAATTTTGTTGTGGCTTTCATCTTCATACAAAGGATTTGCTTGAATTTTTTTTTTTTTTTTGCAAAAGTGCATTTGGCTTAGTATTTTTTTTTAAACAAATGCAACTGTTTTCACTAAATGGCTGTCTGTCTCTGTTTAGTGTCACTTTTCTGTTCAAAAGATTTTGATATAACTAGATGTGAGATTGCTGATGTGCAACCCCTTTGAACAACCAACGCTAATATGTACTGTCGACAGGGGTTACTTTGGACAATTTTGAGATTGTTTTTGTAATCATTCAATACTGCCAACTACATAATTATATTTGTTTGTCACAAAGTGTCACCAGTGAACTCGGGTATGCATTCACCATAGTGTTTCCAAATCACTTGCTACTAAACCAGAATTTTTTAAAAATTTGTCGGTGTCCAAAGTTGCCCCGTGCCTGAGGCAAGTTTGGACAGTTTCAAAAATCAATGCTATTCCTAGCTTAAATGCTAAATCGTTTGAAATTACCCAGTTAGAGGAACAACATTGGACAACAAGTATTCAAAAAAAACCTAAAGAAACTCAAAGCATGACAGTTTAATTGTTATCAATAACACCCTGGAAACATAACTTATCACTGATCAAAATGCCACATTTACTATAAGTAATTGAGATCAGCTAATTTGTGCTTTCTATGTTTTTCAGTACATATAAAAATCACATTGTTTGTTTGTTTCTCAGTATTTATGCTTCTGTCATGACTGTGAAAATTCAGACATATGGATAACCTGATTAAAGGTTTCTGATGCTTAAATTGTCCTATTGATTTTTTGAGATTTTGACATGTGCTTTTGGTGCTAGTTAGATTTCACCTATCAAAGGTAAATTATTGTAAAGCACTTTGGTTTTAGCATTAGCAAAGGTAAATTACTGTAAAGCATTTGACTTTCAAATTCAGAGTGTTATAAACCATCAGTATTATACAAAAAGATAAAGCTTTTTGCAACAAAATCAAAGGCATTGGTTTTGGGCATTATCAATTTATGTGGTAAACAAAAGTTTAAAAAAACTCTCCAAACAAGTTGATTTTTTGAATTGGCTTCTGAAATGATAGGCTATGCTAGTTTATACATCCACATGCACAACAATGCCCAAGAGTCAATTGAAAGTGTTTGAAAACTAGAACAAAATAGCGTAACAAAACAACTTTCAAAAGTTTTCACCAACTGCTCATAACTTGTCTCAATGTCTAATGTAGAGTTTGTCACTTCACAATATACCAATCTTTAAGAAGTGGCTACTTTGCCTCTGTTAGGGTTAAGGGTTAGGGTTTGGCAATTTTGGCACTGGAGGCAAAATTGCAATTGGGCTACTTTTCCTCCAGTGCCAAAATGGCAAGCAGCTATTTTGCCTCTAGAGGTAAAATAGCCACTGCCATTTCTTGACCCTTCTTAACCCATTATAATGGCTTCTGTACCTACAATAAAGTCACATGTTTACATTAAGTGTGTTTTGTATAATTTCTAGCAAACATGTAAGTAACATGTAATCTAAAAATCTTAATGATGGGAATGCGCAATGTTTGCTAAATTGTCCAAAGTAACCTCATCAAATATGCAATTATCATCAAAAAGTAAAAAGTGACATTATTTCCTACTTCTTGTCAAGACTCGATCTTAAGTTTAGACATACAGATAAACCAAGCTTCAGTGCTTACACTGTATGTACCTTCATATCTGGATCTACTTTTATACATGCACCAGCATCAAAATTTTGCACGCTACAAAATTGCACATTTTTTTTTGTTTTAAGTAATGATGTCAAATAAGCCTGTGGTGATGATGAGTAATGCTGTACTATATAAACATCAAAGCATATATACTTCAACTACGTATTCATAATGCAAAAGCTGAAGATGGAAAAAATTTACATCAAAACAACTAAATATGAAAAATGTCCAAAGTTACCCATGGGTTCCAAAGTAACCCCTGTTGACGGACCGTACAGATCAGGGTGGAATGGTACCGCCATACTATGTCAAAACATTTGTCTCTTGAATATCTACTGATATCAAAAAAACTGGCACACTAGCTTAAACCATTCAAAAAATTGATTTTTGGAGGTCTATTTGGAGGAGTCCCCAGGGGGCTGGTACCTCGATAAACTATGTCAAAATATTTGTCTCTTAAATATCTACTGATATAAAAAAACACTGGCACCCTTACTTGAGCCGTTCAAAAAAGTGATTTTTGGGGCCCCATTTTGGGGGAGTTCCTGGGGGAGAGGCCAAAAAAATTTTCAGAAGACAAACTTGCAGCTCAATAACTTTACACAAAAATTAGATTTCGATGTTCTGTGGTTTAGGAAAAGAAGAGCGTACAAGATTTAGGAAGAAAAAAAGAAAGAAAAAAAAAATAGAAAACCTCATCACAGCTAAAAGTGGGTTGGTAGGGATGAAAGGGTATCTTAAGACATATAACAGTGTGAAATATTTTTTGCTGCACTGAGGCCGTTTTTGACTCAGTCTGCTTTTCATTCCAAACTTTTGGGGCAGTTTTTGAGTCCTAAAACCAAAGTCATGAGACTAATTGCCTCAAAAGTTGGTAAAAACATACAACTCATTAATCTCAAACTACTGTCAAAATTTCATGAAGCTACACCTAACCATTCTCAAGTTATAAGCAAAAGTTTGAAACTTTGCACTCATAGTTTGAAAATGGCTGAGTAAAAAGAAATGAGCACGCAACACGAGCGTTGGTTGTTCCAATAACAATAACACACACATCGATCCAGTAGAGTAGTGCCACAGCAAGGTTGACTAACACATGGTAGGTATCTAAGTGTTCAAGATAAAATGGCAGTACAGCATTGATAGGGTTATAACCAGCATATATTCATTATTCAATATCCAAGGACTATCAAATACACATTATTTATACAATGTTTCTGTCAACAAAATTGTAGGTGAGACAAATGTAAAAAATTTCAATTGCTTGGCAAATATTGCGATCCTAAAACAATCTTAAGTGATTAATAACAACTTAAGTGATTATTTAGTGAAAAGTAAATAACCAAAGTGTTAGAAACTGAGTTATATCAACAAAATTACATTGTTTTTTGAGTTCCAAAATGGGGGTTTTGACCCCCGAAACCCCCTCTTCCCGCACTCTGGGTGCGCCACTGTAAAGGATACTGAATAAAAACTGTCTGGAGTTAGGTTTTACAAAATTATAGCATTATCTTAGAGTACCGGTATACAACACTTTACCACAGCTTTATTTGATGATGTATTTCCTTGAATTTCAATCCACACTCCATCAGGAACCACAGGCTCAGGTCGTGTGCCAATAAATTCATAATTTACCATAGGAATTTGCTTGCTTGAAGTTAAAAATTTCATTGGTAAATATAAGTCTTGCTCAGTAATACTCATTTTAACCAAACCAGATAATACCTGATATTACGCTGCAAGAAATACCAGTAATCAAAAATGTATAGGCCAGAGCTGCCCAAACCTCGTTTTGGGCAGCATCCCATATATAAGACAATGTTGCACCCACGATTAGTATCAAGATGAACTAGCAGAGAAATTTTGCAAGAAACCAAATCAATTTTATTATGCTTCGTCTGGTCACCAACTAAAATTACAGCAAAACTAATGTCAAAATACAGTGAATACCAGTTACCTTTTTTTTGGGTCATTACCTAAACTACCAGCAAAAATTACATCAAAATATGAACTTCTTTTCTTGGTCTTCACTTAAATTTTCACCAGTTTTTGCATCAACTCACACTAGAATAGAAACTGTTTTCTACTTTCGGCCAGCAATGATTGTATGGACTATTCCTAAAAAAGTTTGGGCACCTCTGATCAAGGCCAAATTAGTGTACCTAGTCAGCCAGTACAGTACTTAGCCTACCAAGTACGTATATAGCCTAAGAGGTTCACAAGGAGGGCAGTCTACCCAGGGTGTGACCATAGAGAAAACAACAATATGTTTAATACTGTAACGTTTGACATTGAAAATGTTTAGCCCACTGGAATGAACTAAAAAATGATTTAAAGCATCTTTTGAAACATTTATTAAGACGGGGGACGCTAACATTTATTTACAGTGGGGAACGCTAATTTGTCAAAAATTAAACTCACAAATTAGTAACCTTGAAAAATCACCAAAACTAAGTGATCAAATTTGATCACTAGTTAAAACATGCTAAATATAGGTTTGATCAAAAAATATATCTGATACTGGTAAGCGCTGGAAAAGGGGGGTGTGCCTATTTAGTACTGCTCAATTACCAACACTTCGACTCACAAACATTGTTCCATTAGCTCCACACCCCCATCCCCCCCAATCTTCTTTCTCTATTAGATAAAGACAAAATTGATTACTCCTTGCGAGTTTCATTAAACCTTAAGATTTGATGATGTACCCAGCTTGTAAAGAGAACTGAAATTTTCTATTAGCCACCTCTCATATAGCCATTGCTGATTGCCATGTTTGCAACCAGTTCAATCATGTTTTTGCACTTTAATCTTGTTCTGTACATAGTTAAAAAGCCTAAACAAAAATTCCGGTAAGCTATTTTTGCAAAAAAACACAAGTTTTTTTTAGCACTGCAGGTGGAGCTCCCATTTGCCAGTGATCTTGTCACAGTGATTTTGGCAAACAGTGATCACGTGACAAATGGCATTTTGAAGACTGAAAAGGCCTATCTGACAATCGTATTCAGGGTTTCCACACATTTGTCAACAAAAAATTTCCTACTTTTTCCATACCTAAATTTGCTCAAAACAAACTAAGCTCTAGTCATCTGAAATGCACAAAATTGCAGTTATTTTAACACAATCCAAAAACTAACTCAACAGAACTCAATTGTTACGTGGATGAAGACGACTAAATAGCCTGAAGTAATGGACATTTAATTGCTAAGTGATTGTTCATGGTGTTTGGATTCACACAAGTTGGAGGCAATGCAGCACAGTGTTTAGGCCACAGGCTCAATGGTCAAATCCAAGCGGCTGCTATATCCACTACTACAGGACTAAAATTTTCGATTTGGCAAAATTAAGGTCATGCAGTTTAATTGTTGTGGTGTAAAGGAAGTACAAGGTATAGGCTACTCAGCATTGCATGGGTAGAAGGAGTGCATGTTGCACTTGATGAAACACAAAAAACACTTTGTGGGCAGTGAATAGTCTATTCTAAAATGCTTATAATTCTGCAGTTTACAAACTAATAAATACCTACACATGGTAGCCGGAAGTGTGGCAGGGGGGCGCAATTTCTGCCATGCCTTTTATTTCCTCCAATCAGGGAAAAAAAGGCATGGCAGTCGTTGCCCATATAAATTGGCACTACATGTACAATTTCAGATGTGAACTTCTAGCGATAAATTTTGAAATTCAAAAAGTGCCCTCTTAACATCTAAACTTTGCCTTTTTTTAAATTTTTCAACTCTACCAAAAAAACTTCCGGCGTCCATGTACCTAGGTAACAGTAGTCAGCTCAAAAATATTTTGCCACAACTTTCACTAACCAGTATGTCAGCTTTTGTAAAAAGAACAGAAATTAATAATCAGTTGAATTATCAACTTGTCAGTCAATCATCACATCAAACAACTTAAGAAGAGTATCTGCTATTCATTTTGTCACAGAGTGACTATTTTACCAAAAAATCTATAATGAAAGAGAAAACAGAGAACTGCAGCGCACCGTGTCTGGTGCTGTTTTGTTTATTGTAAATTTTCTGGGAAATAGGCGCTTCTTTTTGTATATCTGCAATGATCTCACATTCAATACTCTATACTGCTCTCAACCATACATAGGACTAGTAAACTCTGCAGCCCCTATATTGAGAACTAACATTTGACTAATGTTGTCATATTATATTCATAATCTGTGTATTGCAGCTAACTCAAGAGCTACCCTTCTTTCCTTTTTCAACAAGTTAAAAAGAAGTGTACATCACTCTATTTCAATTATTTATACTAATTCACAAAGCATTCAATTATGTACATTCAAACCTGCTAATATTTTCTGAATACAATCATGCTAAAGAGTCTGTGTAACTGTGCAATCTTTGCTCACACTCAACTCAAATTCAAGCTACATGAACCTAATTAACAGTAACTGCAGAAGCAATTATTATAAGTTCTTCAATTCCAGCAGTTCATCATTTAACAGCTTTACAACCTGCTTCAAGCTGTAGCTTAACTGCTGGAACTGGTATGCTTTGCTGCAACGAAGCTTTCTCTAGCAGCCAACCATAGGCCCACACAGCGAGCCTACTGCAGGCTAATACTGCTGTGGGCTATCAGCCCATTATTAGCACGCAGGCTAGTAAATCTCTTAACTTAACTTAAAAGCCAAACATGGACTAGGCAGACAGCCTACTGTAGGCTATCAGTGCATTATTTACCAGGCTAATACTGCCATGGGCTATCAGCGCATTATTAGCGCGTAGGCTAGTAAATCTCTCAACTTAACTTCAAAGCCAAACATGGCCTAGGCAAACAGCCTACTGTTTGCTATTTGTGCATTACTAATGTGTCATAGGTTAATAATCTCTGAACTTCATTCAGATGCAGCAGCTGTTAAAATAGTCTTCTTATGTTTCGCTGCTAACCTTTTGCCTGCTGTTTGCGTATATCACGCTATTACTTCTTTATTGCTAGTAGGCTATCAGTACTTGAATTCTTCCGTTTGCTATATTGCCTTTGACAAGACAAGACAAAACAAATTTTATTTAGTCGCTCAGTAACAATACAATGGCAGTCATTAAAATTGATTAGAATTGTGACAGGGAAGTTGCAAAGGGACCTCACGGTCATTAAGTCAAGCAACCACCCTAAATGTCAAGAGAATTTACTGATTTAGCCAGTAACATTGAGATTTGAATATTTTTTGGTGAAATGTACCTTTATTAAATTTTATTGTTTTACTAGCATGTCATCAACCAAACCTAATAAAACTACCAAAGAAGAATCGAAAGATCCAAATAGTTATTGCGAGACGTGCAAGCAAAACTAATTGCTACTGATTTAGCAGAAAATTTTTATACTGAATTTTAAATCTATTATAAGAGAGCACCCTAATTTTGTGAGGTATGGAATTCCAGATCTTGACTCCCTGATATTTAATGCATCTTTGCAATTTATTTGTTTGGTAGCGTGGAATATAAAGATTCGAATTATCACTTGATTGTCTCATAACTCGGCTCGAATATTCAGCAGGTTTGCAAAAATAATTGCAAAACGAATTAGGAGTTTTGTTAGTTATATTACAATGAACAAATTTAGCAATTTCATACTTTAATAGATCGTCAATTTGCAAAATCCTAAATTGATTGTAAAATAGTTTTACTTGATCTCTGTAGTGACATCTGGCGACTGCTCGTATTGCTCAATTCTGTGAAGATTTCAATCTTTTAATGTACATGGGATAAGTGGCTCCCCAGATAATAATACCGTAGGATAAGAACGAATGCACTAATGCAAAATAAGTTGCAACATAATGTTTTGAGGAAAGAAGTGCTTTAATTTGGACAATATTCCAACGGAGCGAGCCATTTTTCCTTCCATAATTTTAATGTGCTGTTTAAAATTGAGTTCGTTATCGATCAGAACTCCTAAATATTTATCGCGGATCCATTACTTGTCAAGTGAAGATGAGGAACTGTTGCATTCATTTGTTCAGGGGGAATAATTATGATGTTGGTTTTGGAAGGGTTGACCGAAAGTTTACTTATGCAACACCATTGATGGAGATTTTGTAATTCCAAATTAATTTTAATTTGCAATTGCTCAGGATTTAAGCCTTTCACAATTAAACATGAGTCGTCAGCAAAAAGTCAAGGTTGGCTTTTTAAGGCAAAATTTAGGTTGTTGATGTAAACAAGAAAAAACAAGGAACCAAGCGACGAACCCTGGGGGACTCCGCAATGAGTTAATTTTAGGTCGAATTTTGATAAACTCATTGATGTAATAATACTCTTTAACTACAGCATAATAATACTCCTAAATTAAAGTTTTGTTGAACCTGTATTGTGGCGAAATAAATCGGCAGGACCATTGTTTCTGAAGCTTTAACACAATACAGGCAGGTGTATTATTACTATTTTTATGCGCTTAGTAGAAGCATTAAAAAGACAAATGGGATGTTTAATATTTATCCTCTCCAATCACGTTAGTTTGTACATGGTGCAGTGCAATATTTTTGCCAAACTGTTTTATACTAGCATGCATTTTTCCCGATTTTTTCCTGGTAGGGAAATGCCTTTACAACATTCTCAACTTTTCTTGATCGTGGGAACCCTGCGTATTGTACTATCACATTATTAAAATTAAAGCATTGACTGAGAACAGCAGTCATTAAACTATTCTACAATGCCCAGAGCTTTCTTGCCCTAACCCTCACTTTGTGGCAAAATCACTGTGAAGAAATCACTTTGTAACAAGATCACCTGATCAGTGGTAAAGGAGCTCAAGACCCCTGAAACAGCCCATCCCCTCATGGCAGATTTCTGATTACTCATCTGATACTTGATGTGTACTGTTTATACTTCCAAGTTTTGGAATCTTACTATGACTCATGAGAACAAAGAAGTTATCAAGCTACCGGTAGCAAGGTCAAATAACAACTCAGAACTGCAATCTGAAGTAAAGTAACTGATAATCCATAGGCCTAATAAAGTAAAGGAGTACTGGTATCTTTAACATAAAACCTTTTGCAGTCAACTGGCTTATCAGATATATACGGTAAGGTGTAGCCTACATTACCTACATTGTAAAGAATATGACCACAAAATTCCACTACGGGTGTCACCTTCTTTAGCCATGCCACTGCGTAGCGAAGTAGTCTACTGGTATTGGATACCAGATACAGTCAAGAAACTAGCATTCCAGTACTGGTACACCTGTACACTGCCTGGCAGTGCAAAATTATGTAAACGAGGAAATTCCTTTTCAGTTTTAAATGCATAGGTTTATTGCATACAATAACCTAATGAGTAATGATTACTAGCGTTACCAGTGATCTCATCACAACGTGATTTTGTCACAGTGGTTTCGTCACAAAGTGAGGGTTAAGGCAAGACAGCTCTAGGGATAATAGAATAGTTTAATGACAGCTGTTCTCAATCAATGCATTAATTTTAATAATGCAAGGGTACAATACGGTTAGAAGATAGGTCTAATCAGTCGTTTCTGTCTTCAGAATTCTGACTGTCATGTAATCACATTGTGACAAAATCACAAAGTGATTCGTCATCTGTCAAACAAATGGCCTATAAAAATAATGTATCGATCCAGCGCAATTGAGCCGCGGTAAAAATAAAATCAACCACCAGCAATGTAACATTTGTGTCATGGTGAAAAATAAAATCAATTGTTATGCCATCAGCAATGTGACCAAGCAGTACAGGAAGAAACATAAGTTTTCATAAGTAGCATCCACAGAAAGTTGGTAAATGACAATCATCCGGAAAGAAAATTAAATCATTCATTTATCATTAAAGTTAATATACAAGTAATTTTAGACCAAAATTAATATTATTGTATGAAAATAAGAATATACATTCGGTTAGATCCAAGATTAAGGACCAATACAAAAACATAAGCAAACTAATTGTGGAAACAAGACTGCAACTGATATCATATTCACGGTGCCAATTCACAGCATCATTTCCTAAAAACAAGAAACATAAAAAAACTATAAGATCAGTCGTAAGTACCAGTACTGAAAAATTTATTTCTGGTATATATGTAATATATATCTACTGAAACAGAAAAAGAGCAAAACCACCAAAAATAGCATTTGCAATGAAATGAACAGTTTCTTCAAACCAATGTTATGCAAAACACAATGTCCTAGAAATATGAAAACAAACAAATAATGAATTAAATAGCAACATGAAAAAAAAATTTATAATTGCTGTAAGATAGAATGGAAGATATGTCAAATTATAATCAGACCAATACCGAGCAAAGAAGAAATTTAAAATAATCAAAAGTTACTGAATATTAAAATCATAGCTTTATGCAGTAAGTAGGTCAACAGCAGTATAAAATTTTAAGTAACAGCCTAGCATAGATTGAGGTGTTTTGCATATTCATTCAAAGACTTTGAAACTGCAAAACCGAAGAAGCACAAACAATATGAGAAGGAAGACGATTCCACAAATTACCTAACAAACCTGATCGAAACAGAATATTTACGAATATTTAACTGAAAACTTTGTTTGGACAATTTATATTGGTGGCTGCATGTAATTTTGTTGGTATCAAATTAAAAGAAATCAGAAAATTGTAAAGGAGATAAATCATGCACAATCTTAAACACTTCAATCAGATCAAAAATAGACCCTCTTTGCTGAAGCGAATCAATTCCTAATGCAGACAAACGATCTTGCTCAAATTTATCTTTCAAACTACAAATGCATTTTGTTGCTCTACACTGAGCTTTCTCAGTTAGTTCAATATCCCGCTTGAAATAAGGATTCCATATAGAAACAGCATACTCCAACTGAGGTCCTAACAACAGCCTATACAATCTGAAAAAAACTGCAACATCATGACTAACTACAGTATTCTTCTTTTTATTACTGCCAAGCACATTTCAGCTTTCTTCACAACTTTTGCAATGTGAACTGACAGCTTTAAATCAGTTGATATAGCCACACAAAAATCTTTTTCTTGAGATTTTGAAAGAATACATTTACCAGCTTTTGTACAATTACATGCTAAAAGCAAATGGCCTAACTGCAATGAAGAGCACTAACAGACTTAGATAGATTGAAAGGCAACTGTATCAAGAGACACATATTAGAGACACAATTATCACAGTATCAAGAGAGTTTAAATCAGACTGCAACTCAATTCCACTAAATTTTTCTTCAACAAGATTAAAACTTTGGTAAATTTTTATACTGTCAGCATGCTTTAAGATGTGACTAAAGCTCAAGCAATTATCAATATCATTGACATATGCTAACAAAAGTGGACCAATGCAACTACCTTGAGGTACACCTGAGGTCATTGCATATGCTTCACTTTTTACACCTTCAACCACAACAATCTCAGATCTTTCAAAGAGAAAGGATTTGATCCACAAATAAAATTTTCCATTTATCCCTAATGCAGACAATTTATTCATTTAATTACTATGAGGAACTGAGTTAAAAGCTTTTGAAAAATCTATTTATACAACATCAATGATATTTTGTGGTCTCTAGCAAATGTTAAATTTTCTGTAAACTTCAAAAGTTGAATAGTACATAAGGAATTTTGAACAAAACCAAATTGTGTTGAATTATGAGACTCCGATCTGTCCAAAATTTCCATATTGTCTCTCTAACACAAGCTTTCATTAACTTGCAAATACAGCAAGTTAAACTAAATGGACGATAATTTCCTGGGTTTTTGCGATTTCTTTTTTTGAATACAACTGTAATATAAGCAGTTCTCCACTGCAGAGGAACAAAACTATTATCAAAACAAAACTGAAACAACCTATGAAGCTGCTTAACAATTAGTGAACCACCAGCTTTGCCTGGTCCAAGTGAAGAAAAAGTACCGGTATTAGTAAAATTAAGATTACCAGCAATTGACTCATCAATAAACTTTATGTCCATAAGTTCAACATATGTTTTTGAAACAGCACAGAGCGAAAGGTATTGTCCCAAGATCTTTAGTAACAAAAACACTAGCAGTGATGCAAACGGCTTTACAAAAAATCGGCGAGCTTTTTAAAAACATGCTATCAACGTATGGGGGGCATCACCCCCAGACCCCCCATTTACAGCTCCACAAGATTGCATGTATTATCAATGATGCAAACGTTGTTGAAAGAAGTCCATGAGCAGTAACAAAGATCGTGTAGCAACGTCTGAAGCTCGCCCAATCCCCCTGAATGAGCGTCAAACTTTATGGTAGATTTACTACGGTACCGCAATCATCGCTATAATCCACACTTATCAACTCAGATCGAGCCACAACAAGATGAAGTGCAAAAACGAGAAAAATTAGTTAACTGTGATTAGTTCTGTCAAAACCGTGGCAAAAAAAATAGGCGTTTGAAAAAAACAGTAAGCTTACCCATCGAACAGGAGTCCGGAGCGTAACCCGGAAGCTTTAGGACTAGCAACAATTTTATTAAGTTAAAGACTGCATATCTACTATAGCAATGAGAGACAATTGTCATCAATACATGAAAGCACTATGCGGTATGCAATTGTTTAAATGTTGTGCAGTATTGTCAATTGCAAAATTGGTTGCGAAGTTACTGCGACTCAAACTCGCTTTAGATTTGCAGTCAAGAATCAGTGAAGCCAAAGAGCATTCAAATTGATTACGCCATCATGGCGAATTGTTTATGAGCAATTAAAGTCACAAACAATTCCAGCACAGTTTGCCATTGCAATGCGACTCTAAACAGACTTCATGATGAAACTACTGCTGAAGTACGAATTGAGCTGCAAGTGACGTCTCAGAAATAAATGCAATATAGGTCAAAATAAGTAGCTAGACTTATAAGTCTGCAAAATAATACAGGCATGCTGTGCACATTTATTCAAAAACAATCAAACTAAATTCAAATTAGCCAAGATAACAATTGAGTTTAGAGAAACAAATTTTTATCTACGTTTCTAAAATCTAAGTGCCACACCAGAAGAGTTTTTTAGAAAGAACGCAAGAAACAACAGATTTTAAAGTTGCTTATCTCCAATTGTGCTGTACGAGTATGTGAAAATGTGTGTGTGTACTTTAATACACATTAACACGCTATGGCGAACAAGTTGCAAAATCCAAACACCTTCCTGTAAAATAGGGTATCAATTATGAAAGCAATTTACAAGCCTAAACCTGCAAGAGGATTCGCTGGAGCTTTGCAACAATTTAATCTTCTAAAAGCAGTGTAACACAGCAAGCTTTCAGCTACCTCAACCACGAATGTAATTTGCGACAAACCGAGAGAACCTGTATACTGTACACCAAAACCAGATAATTTTTGCCAGACCTAAACACCACTTTACTATTATTGAAGAGCCAAACATATCTAAAAATATGGAGTCAAAATTGTGCAGTAAACAAACGTTGCATAACGGAGAAATTTAATATTAACAATTTGGCCCCATGACAACCACAAACGGCAATCGATTCTCTACACCCATTCCATCATAGTTTCAAATTAATAAATATGTAACAAAATCTTAAGAACAAAATTTATCATTCAGGGCATCATTGCGTGGAATGAACCCAATAGCAGAAAGGTAACAAGTAAGATAGAAAACACCCAATAAGTAAAACGAGGGAAACTGCGCACCTTGATGTTTTTCTAAAGCAGCCAATGACAATTTTAATTAAACATGTATTGTCAGTGGAAGATTCGCATACAATCAAGCTCAAACAATACATAGAAATTGACTTGGATTCAAAACCGCTAAGCTTTGACGAAATTTTAGGAAAGTATCCATTTTAGGAAAAACTAAAATTTGACATTGCAAATGATATCCGGGGACTTCGCGAAAGCATCTATCTAACTTTACTGAACTAAAGAACTTCACAATTGCGTTAGGCGTGTTTATGGTTGTTGAAAGTCAGATTTGAAACACACTGCATTCGAATGTCATAATGTTCCATTAACTTGATCAGGTTTCTGGTTGATGGCTTTCAAAATTTAAATGTCTAGAAAACGTATCGATAAAAACGCAGGAACAAAACTTTTTGATCTGAAAATGCCAATATGATTTTCGGGTTTTGTAACTTAAGATTATCTTGACCACAAATTTGACACACTATCCTAAATATCAAATCTACACCCTAAACTAGCCCACTGCAATAGTTTTTTGTTTTTTTTAAAGAATTTTATGTAAGCATATGAATGAACATTTCTACTGATTTTTCTCAAAGTTTAAGAACTAATCAAAACAACACCTGCCTAAGTAATTAGCATGGAAAAAGATACGTACACAAACAAAATTTAGAAACAAAAAATCAAATTCTCATAAATTTATAAGTGATATTGCAGAGTCTAACTTTACCATGACTTCACATTGAAAACTTATTTTAATTTACTCAACTCTATGCTTTCCAGAACCCTAGGTGTAATGTTTAAAGTCAAGCAACTATTTACCAAAAATTATCTACTTCTTTTGCAGATTGTGCTTTTTTAGTTAATTTTAACAGCTTTGAGGTTATTTGCTCTCAAAGTTTAAAGGTTTCAAAAAGTTATCAAAATTATGAAGCAACATCAATCAAAAAGCTATTATTAGTTCCCAACAGTTTTTCACTTTATTATGAAATAGATGCATTGCATTTTGCGATTTAAAATTCCAGCGACTTTATTACATCAGCCAAACTTAAAACCACAGTAAGAAATATGCAAGCATTTTACAGCTATTCCTACTGTGAGAACGCTATTTGGCAGTGCGACCCAACGGCCAACATAATGGATATGGTACAGTATACTGTATTGCATCCATTATTCAGCACGAAAGCTTTCTTAATAAAATTGTTCAAAACTTTCAAGAGCAAGTAGAAGATTTTTTAACGTCTCAAAGGACAGTTTGGTAAAAAAAAACTTGGCCATCCAGCTTAAATCTAACAAAGGCATTAAGCTCAAGAATATACTTCAACGTTTTAAATGTACTTTAGGAGTAATCCCATAAGCTTGACTCTTCTACTTTTTTCTGATACCTATTCATTGTGAGAATTCATCTTACAGTTTGAAGGTCCATTTAAGGGCTAATTGTCCAACATGGCATTGCCAAGTTTGGCATATTTTATCTTCTATGAGATCTTCAAATTTTTTCATCTTACATTTTTGCCTATCTTGAAAATTTTGTTTGTATATATAGCTTGAATGGTTAAAAATTTTAACGGACTCGTTGGAGGAGCATTCCCAATTGTGGGACCTGAAAATAGTCATATTTTACTTACCTATTCTGATTTTATCTTTCTTTAATATTCACCTATTCCAAAAGTTTCATGTGTCTAGCTTGAATGGTTAAAAAGTTTGAATTTTAAAGGACCCCCATTTTGGTGCTCCAAATTTTGTCAAATTTTATCTTTTCTTCATATTTGCTTGCGTATCCTGAAATTTTGATGTATTTAGCTTAAACAATTAGAAACTTTGAATTTTGGAGTCCTTGTTTGAAGGGGACCCCTGTTGAGGTATCCCCAAATGGGTCCACAACAACTGACCGCAACAAACTGACCGCAAACAAACTGACCGCGAACAACACTGAGTGGCGAGAAGGGCGATCCTAAATATATTTTTACTATCCCCAGAGCAATCTTTCCCAAACCCTCACTTTGTGACGAAATCACCGCGACGTATTTGTCTTTCCTTCATATTTAGCTATTCTGAAAATTTTATTAGTCTAGCTAAAGTGGTAAAAGTTTGGATTTCAGGGTCCTTGTTAGAGGGGGGGTCTTCCATTTTGGTGTATACCACTAAACTTTGTCAAATTTTATCTTTTCTTCATATTTGCCTACCTTGAAATTTTCATTTGTCTAGCGTAAGTGGTTAAAATGTTTGAATTTTGGTGGCCTCATTTGAGGGGGACACCCTCATTTTGATATCCTCAAATTTTGTCATATCTTATCTTTAACTTGTATTTATCTATTCCGAAAATTTCTTTGGTCTAGCATCAAACGTTAAAAAGTTTTAATTTTGGCAGCTCCATTTGAGGGAACCCCCCCTATTTTAGTGCCTCCAAGTTTTGAAAAAATTTAACTTTTCTTCATATTTGCCAACCCTGAAAATTTTATGTGTCCAGCTTAAAAGATTAAAAAGTTTGAATTTTGGAGGGCCCCGTTTGGGGGACCCCTCATTTTAGAACTCCCGATTTTTGTTAGGTTTAGTTTATTTTAGATACCGTATCTACTCACTTCGAAAATATTACCCATCCACTTTTAACGCTTTAAAAGTTTAAAATTTTGGAAGATCCGATTGATGGGAATCCTCACAACCTAGCAGCCCCAATTTCAGTCGCACACTGGTCCTCCGTGATATCTTCAATCGCTCAAACTTTGAATACAGTGCATATAGCAGTTTAAAAGTAGATAGTGACTTCGAAAAAATAGCAGTTTGATAATCATAACACTGTTGTTGCAAAAACAGAGCTTATTTATCCTTTAAATAAAGAACGCGCATTCACAGTTGGCCAACTCCCCCCCCCCTCCCATATATACCCCAAAATTTTTCTTATCAGTTCTGGGTGATTTACAAAACTGACCCGTTTGGTCAAAAAATCGGCAAATTTCGCCAAAAAACGGAAGATTTGCGTCACTGCACTAGACTACCATAGTAATCACAGATCACTCAGAACATTTGCTTGCATCCTTTGTCAAAGTACCATTAGAACTTTTTGTAATATATCGTACCGGTAACCGGCCCAATCAAACAGCGAACCTTTCCTGTTTCTTTTAGACTTCACATGATACCAAAAAGGAATAGCACTACAATGTTTGGCCAAATTTTGTTCAAAATCTTTCACAGCAGAAAAAATTTCACGTTTCAAATTACTGGAAGTCTGGTTGCGTAAATTTTTGTTTAGTTCTGATTTATGGAAAAGATATTTGTTGTTCAGCTTTATTGTGCAAAGATCGAGCTAATCTGACACTGCCTGTCTCCCATAACGGTCTTAACACCTTTTTCACAAACTTTTTGGGAACAGCAAAATGAATACGCCCAACTTCTTGCAGAGTTTGAGAAAATTTATTCCAGATAGTGGCACCATCTTGAGTCAAGAAAATATTATCCCAGTTGACCATAACTAATTATATGTTTCCCAATTGGCGCTTTGTTGCGCTGCGCTTTTGATGTAAGGTTTTTTGTGCCCACTGCCCACCTCTGGAATGTACTAGTGTACCAATAGGCCTACCCCTAAAACAGTGAAAAAAAAATTCCTTTATTTAGCATTGTTATTTTGGAAGAAGCACATATACCGTGGTAAGTTTTGAGCGAAATTACTTCTGACAAATAGCCTACTCTAGTTCAATATTGCAGTGCAGGATTACGATTAGGTCTAGCCTACTGAAAAGCCTACCAGTACCATAGCGGTACGTACCAGTAGTTGGGGGACGACGATTTCTCATTAACTACATAGGGTACGATCGATATAAGCTACCGGTATCCAATAGTTTGATACAGTCCTTAATTTAAGTGGGAAAAAAATACAACCAAAATAATGCGCCCAATCTTCCATCACTTTCCGCAAAAGCTAGGCCTACATTAACAGTAAATCACCCCCACCCTGCACAGTACTCTATTTTGATTATTATCAATTTGAAATTTTGAAAGTTGATCATGCGTGACGAAATACTAGCGGATTTTTCTAAACTCCTCATAAGTTATGCGAATTAGCAGGGGGGCACAAATTCGTTAATAAGTAAATACCGAAGCTAACTTTTTCAGTAAGGGTGCGTTTAGAATGGACGCAAAGCGACGCAAAGCAACCAAAATTTGACGTCATCGACAGCTCGCGAAAGGTTGCGACCGGTCGCAACCTTCGCGAGCAGTTGCGCAACAGCGCTTGCTTGCAGGCTGTAGTAAGAAAACGAACTAATTCACTGATTTGATTTTTACGATCGCAGTTTGCTAGAAAATAATATAAATAGTATATTTGTATGGTTTAGCGCCTATTTATCAGTCCAAAGAGTAGGTTGTTGGCAAAGTTAGATTCGCGATAGCCCTAGACTAGCCAAGTTAATTTGGATCTAGACAGCTAAGGCTGTAAATCCTAGAGTGATTTTTCATAGCTATGCTGGATCTCAGAGCTTCATTATAATGAATACAGCAAAGCAGTAGGCCTAGCCCCACGACATCTAGCTTCTAAACCAAAACTTTTTATTCTGTGCAGCATAGCAGAAGACCAGTCCAGTAGTTCTTTTGGCTGAGCAGCTTTTGCTTTTTTGTCTTAAAGTAAACTTAAACTAACATGGTGTTGTTGTTTTTTACAGAATATAAAATAACCCACCAACAGGCTAGTTTTGAGTGTGTTGATAGTGTTTTTATCCATTGTTTGTTAGCTTGCTGTTTTAAAAGTAACCACAATTGAACAATTCCTTGAATACTGGAAAACTCGCAAAAGTTTTTTTACTGCCTTTTTGACCAAGCCAACTTGGTAAAAAGAACTGTATTTAGAATTGGTTTCAAGCTACACTGCTACATACAAGAGCTAGATAGATACAAAAAACCGAAAAATTTCTAGGAACTTTTGGATTGGCCTAATTCTTGAATTAGTAGTCACTTCTTTCAATAGCTACAAACATGGAATTTTTTCTTCTGAATGTCCTCTTAAAAGTCGTCTTGTTTCTGAAGGTTTGTGACCGTGATCAAGTTGAAGTGGAAGCAATGGTTTTGGACTACCCAAGTTTTATAATTATGAATATTGTAGTCTAGTAGTGATTTTTCACTCCAGTCCTATGTGATGAAAATAGAAGTGTCAAGTGTGTTAAATATTCATTTACTGTGTCTTTGTGTAATATATGAATTTAGTTGTTTGTGAATTTCAAAACATTTTTATTGTCTCTTAAAATTTTTACTGCTTTACATGATGAATAAAGTGACAAAGTAAACAATTTTAAGTCTGAAGTTCAATCATTGCAATTGCAGTCAGTGTATTTAGATGAACTAGAAAGCCAATATATATCTAACCAGTAGAAAGTGAGTTCTGTTTTTTTGCTGAGGTTACTATTATTGGTGGAGAAGTACCCGCCAAGCAAATCCATTACTATTGTTCCCAGAGGTGGAGTCGAGGACACAAGGCTCGAGGCCAAGGCTAAGAACACAAAAAAAATCCGAGGCCAAGGACAGCGTTTCCGAGGACAGACCCTCTCGAGGCCAAGGACAGGAATGCTCGAGGCCAAGGACCAAGGACACAGCCGCAAGTGTTCTCCAAAAAAAAAAGGTCTTCAAAAAAGTTTTTCAGGCAATCTCCAATTTAATGGCGTAGCCAGAATTTTTGATTGGGGAGGCTTAAACCACAAGTCACATGCAATGACGTCATCAAAATTTGCCTGTTTTTCACTTAACCAGGATTTTGCAAAGGGAAAGGGCCTCAACTAATATAGTTGAAAAGTGCAAATACGTAACTTTGGAGACGTTTTGAGAAAACCAGTGTAACTCAAACGTATCACAAACAAGGGTATGGAGGCGAAGCCCCCAGCTGTTCGGCGATTTTTTGTAACTTTTTGGTAAAAAAAGCTATTTTTATGCCATTGAATCACACTTCGCACATGTTTAGAGCCATTTGAAAGCACTAGATTTTTGACATTTGAAAGCCAATAAAAAAAATTAAATCGTTTAGTCCTCCTTCTAGTTGCAATTTAAGTCCAAAACACGTTTAACATCTTGTATTTTGGAGTTAAAGTTTAATTGTACGTGATTTGCTCCAGGTAGGGGGAAGTAAAGTGTATTGACTCGTGCAACATTTTAGCAGTAAATGAAAACCCACTCGAAGATTTTCCTTAGAGATTTTTGTTTTGTCATGAAAATAGCCAGTTATAGAAGTGCATGTTAGGCCAGGGGGCCCAGGCTCCCATTACTGAAGTTCAACGACTTGTTCAATCAGCATTTTCCATGGCTAATTTTTTTAAAAGTATTTTGTGCGTAAAAACTGGCGAGCAGGAGGTGAATTTATGAATTGTTTTTGAAAAATAGTACTATAGATGGGTAGTTACGCTTACTAATCATGTGTCAGGCTCGCAGCCAGAAATTCGCAATGGGGGGGCTGTTTTGGGGATCTGGGAGCAAAGCCCCCAGCCGCCGGAGGCACGGAGGTTTGGGAGCGGAGCCCCCAGCGCTTACAAATTTTGCATTTTTTGCAAATATAACTTAATTTTAGAGCTATTTTAACAAAAAATAATGCTTTTAAAACGTGGCATAGAAATTAGCAGCGCAACATGATTCAACTGGTTGCATTAGCGGGCTATGTGGGAAGTGGCTAATGATAACATTGCAGTTCTCTTATTAACATGCTGGTAAATCATAAAATCCTGTTATTCAACAAAACTCACACGGAGTAATCTATTTCGTCTGTATGTTATAAAGAAAATAATGGGGGGGATTAATGGAAAGATATTTGAGAGAAGTGATTGGTAATTAACTAACATTGAGTAGCCCCCCCCTTATTCCTGAGTTTATAATATATTTGTTCATAAAACCTATGTTTGGCGTTTTTACACTAGCGATCAAATTTGATTGTTTATTTTTGGGCACTTTTTAAAGTTTTTATTGGTTGGTGATTTTAATTTTAGACAAATTACCCCCCCCCCCTCTGAATATATGTTTCAAAAAATGCTTTAATTTACTTTTTAGTCAATTCCAGCGCAAAAGACAGTCTCAGAAGAGTTAAAAACGTGTTGTTTTTCTTATTCTGCATTTTGGTTGACAGGCCCATGGGGGGATATAGCCCCCCCGCCCCCGGCTACGCTACTGGCCATGTTATTGCTGGGCCGGATTTCCATCGCGCTGGGCCCCTGGCACTTTGGAGATTTTCGCAACATCTTTCTGCCATATGTAGGTGAAGACCACAAAAAGTCTTAAGATTTGAGCCCAGGGCCCTTAGCTGGTACTGCGCCATATTGTGGTAAATCCGGCCTTGGTTAATGCATTACGTTCATAAAAAGGCTAGATGTGATCCTGAGATAGCAACTTTTAGGACAAAAACTATCCATTTCTTCCAGGTTTACGTTTAAATTGGCTAGCAAAAATTAATTTGAGGGGGTCCGGGGCACTTGGTCTTCAGTATTGTTGTTCGCTACAGGTGTAAACGAAAAACGCTAAAAAGAAACTGAAACTGAAGAAACAATAGGCTTTTTTGTCACATTTTTGTCATTGATGAAATTTCAGTTGGGGGGAGGCCCGCTTGGCTAAGCCTATGCTCCAATTGCGCAAAATAAAAAAGGTATTTACAAATTTTCCGCGAGGTTTCTGGCGTTTTCAACAAAATTTCAACGGTTCAAAAACAGTGCTGTCCTCGAGCCGAGGACAGGGCAATTTTCGAGGACCTAAGGCTTCGAGGCCAAGGCCAAGGACTTGATGTTTCGAGGCCAAGGCCAAGGCGAAGGACTTCAAAATGTGTCCTCGAGGACGTCCTCGAGGCCAAGGACGTCCTCGAGGACTCCACCTCTGATTGTTCCATTCTCTAAACTAAACAAAAAACTTGATACAGCATTTATAATTATAATAATTGGACTGGGAAGGAAGCGTCAGTTACATAAAAATGTGAGAACTAACAACACTTTTATTCAGATGCTTGAGTAACAATTTTCAAATGAAAAAATCTAAATTTTTTTTTTATCAGGGACATAACCAAAAACATGCTAAGAGGGGTTTGACCTTACTGCTATAAATTTGTCTGTATCTTACAAACGGTGGTTTAAAGGCGGTGAATCATCCAGCCAATTCCGGTGGTTTACAATAGCTAAAATTGAACTATGATTTTTGATATTTTTTGTTTTAATTTTGGGACTAGGGTTGCAGATATTCAACTAATACAAAAAGATGTCCCCCCGAAAAAAGTTTTTGGAAACTCTGTTTTGATCTTCCCACCAAAACCACAGTAGGCCTAATAGTTTAGAGAACTGTGGTAGGCCTAATAGTTTAGAGATAGTTTATTTCTACATAGTTTAGGCCTAACTATCTCTAAACTATTAGGCCTAATAGTTTAGAGATAGTTAGGCCTGATAGTTTTATAAGATTACAGTAGGCCTAATAGTTTAGAGAACTGTGATTTAGGCGGGAAGATCAAAACTCAGAGTTTCCAAAAACTTTTTTCGGGGGGACATCTTTTTGTATTTGTTGAATATCTTTGCAAACGCAGACCCAAAATCAAAACAAAAAATATCAAAAATTCTAGTTCAATTTTAGCTATTGTAAACCACCGGAATTGGCTGGATGATTCACCGCCTTTAATGATAGTAGTATAGAACGGTTGAAAACTAATGCTTTTGGGTCTCTGGAAATGTGGGCCCTCGTACATTGTTGTACTGTAGAATTAGAGCTCTCAAGTAAGACAAATGTATCAAAATGTTAATTTCAGTGCAAGTGTATGGCTATTGGCTTTTGATACATTTTCTTCTTTTTTTTAATCAAATCGGCCACTATTGGATGCCCTAAAAACTGTGTAGCAAAATTAGCGACCAATTACCAGTACTAAATAGGCTGACTGGTATTTTTGCTGTAGACGAGTTTGATTACTGTGTTATGGTGCGAAACCAAAACTTAACGCGAAAACCTGAACTCCTCCGGGCCCCTTGAGTTCGGGCCCCCCTAGGCCCGGGCCTGGGTACGATGTACCCCCTGAACCCCCCTCTCGCAGGCCCTGCCGTTGACCAACTACAGAACAAAATGCAAGTGCAAAACATGCATGATTACAATTATTAATACCAGCCTAATAATAATGATAATGCAAAACAGAATTGCAGGAGAAATGCAGGGTAAATTCCGACTTCGTAAGTGCTGTTACAAAACAATATTTTTAAATTTTGGCGAAGCGATGTAATCGTAATAGCGATGATTAATGGTGAAATAATCGCAATGGCAAATCGATTTTATGGGTGCGTATTTGTGATCGTAATCGGCGAAATCAAGATAATCAAATCATAGGCCATTGAAAGAACAGAAAGTAGGTACCGGTACTAAAATATTGCTATAAAAACAGTGTTTATTTTAAGCTAAATGTTAAGGTCATCCAAAAACTTGGAAGTGTTTGCAACCACGGATTGCAGATGGTTTCAAAACGTTAAATCTCCGTAGGCCTACTGTACAATGGATAGTGATAAGACTAAAACGAGAATGATTGACGAATATTCATTCGCAATTTTTTTAGTTGCTCTTTTAAGACTCAAGATTAAACTTTGGGTTAGGTTTGATGTAGACACTGTGTAGAAATTATTTTGCAACCCATAGCTTAAATAGTTGATTTTGGATGCTGATGTAGCATGAAAGCAAAGAGACTTAGAGTTATAGCGTCTTGGTACTGAGTAAGCAACCGTCTCTATCTAACAGTTTCCATTATCTTTGATCGTTTACGTACCATCTGGCCTAAAAGCTACCAGCGCGGAAGCCCAGGAAAGAGCCACCATAACGGCGACTACTTAAAAACAAGCAATGCGAAAAATGGCTCTTCCCTTTGCTTCCGTGCTGATAGCCTTTAGGCAGGGCCACCGAGAGGGGGGACAGGGGGGACAATGACCCCGGTCCCCTGGAGTTTAGGGGGCCCATTGGCTGCAGGAAACCCATTAGTGGGCCCATGGATTTCAGGGGGCCCTTGGAAATGACACTGACAAATCAGTTTGTGGAACATCGAAGATCTTCTTTTTTTTAGATCACATCAAATTGCGGAAAAAATTGTGGCATTTTTCTCTCCTTTTTTGGAGTTCGCGAAGCCAGAAATGCCCAATATTTGAGCTGACCCTGGGCCCACGTTTGGTTCTCGGCGCCCCTGCAAAAAATTAACGAGTACATCTATTGCTTATTGTGGCAAACAATAAGCTGCAGCCTCATAAGTCTATTAATTATCGCTGTTCGCAACCTCCAAAGATTTTTCGATCGCAGCTTCGTTACTGCATATAAGCCTATTATTATCTTGAAATTAGATTAGACTGTAAAACGTAACTTCTAAAACACAAAAGACCACCATAGCAATAAATTTTTCCTTACAATCAGCTCAACAATTTCATTATGCGTGTTCTAAAAGTGAGTGAATAAAAAGAAATGTAAATTACAGTAGCGTAGCCAGGGGGGGGCTACAGCCCCCCCCCCCCCATTGGCCTGTCAACCAAAATGTAGAATAAGAAAAATACCACGTTTTTAGCTCTTTTGAGACTTTTTTTGCGCTGGAATTGACTAAAAAGTGATTTAAAGCATTTTTTGAAACATTTGAAACATATATTCAAGAGGGGGGGAGGGCTATTGTGTCAAAAATTAAAGTCACAAATCAATGAAAACTGTAAAAATGCCCCAAAATAAATAATCAAATTTGATCGCTAATGTAAAAACGCCAAACATAGGTTTTATCAACAAATATATTATAAACTCAGGAATAAAGGGGAGGGGGGCTATTCAGTGTTAGTTAATTACCAATCACTTATCTCAAATATCTTTCCATTAATCCCCCCCTAATTATTTTTCTTTATAAAACATAGACGAAATAGATTACTCCGTGTGAGTTTTATTGAATAATAGATTTTATGATTAACCAGCATGTAAACAAGAGAACTGAAATGTTATCATTAGCCACTTTCCATATAGCCCATTAATGAAACCAGTTGAATCATGTTGCGCTGCCAATTTCTATGCCACGTTTTAAAAGCATTATTTTTTATTAAAATAGCTCTAAAATTAAGTTATATTTGCAAAAAAATGCAAAATTTTCGAGCGCTGGGGGCCCTGCCACCAGACCCCCGTGCCTCCGGCAGCTGGGGGCTTTGCCCCCAGACCCCCACAACAACCCCCCCCCCCATTGCGAATTCCTGGCTACGCGCCTGGTAAATTATACTAAAAATGTTAACGGATTAACGGACTTCATTAACTTCAGTTAATTTCAGCTGAAAATAACGAATTAACTTTAACGGAGGTATGAAGTTTGCTAACGGACTAGTAGTTAACGAAGCTAACGTTTTGCATTAACTTGCCCACCTATGGCGAAATGTGATCCAATGGCATTAAAATAGCTTTTTTTTCCAAAAAATTATCAAAAATCGCCCAACGGCTGGGGGCTTCGCCCCCAGACCCCAACCCCCCCTCTGTGTTACATTTGAGTTACACTAGCTTTCTCAACACGTTCCCAATGTTAGATATTTGTATTTTTCAACTATTAGTTTAAGCCCTCTTCCTTTGCAAAATCCTGGTTCCGTGCAAACACGCAACAACGATTTCAGATCTTTTATCCTACGATATCTTTGTCCCGCAAAAACTTCCTATTTGGAAAAATTTTAATGACGCCATATCATGTGATTTGTGGTTTAGGCCCTCCTTAATCAAAAATTTAGGGTTCGCCAATGAATTAGAGATCGCCTGAAAAATATTTTTGAAGACCTTTTTTTTTTAGAAGAACGCTTGCGCCTGTGTCCTCGGTCCTTCCTGTCCTTGGCCTCGAGAGGTTCTATCCTCGGAAAGGCTGTCCTTGGCCTTGGATTTTTTGTATCCTTGGCCTTGGCCTCGAGCCTTGTGTCCTCGACTCCACCTCTGTTGCAGAGTATAGGCGATTTTGCAAAGGAATGTAATAGCAGCTTACTAGTCAAAAAGTGGTGCGCAAAAAAGGCGTGATTAGCTCAAAGTAGTTTCATTGCTAAGTTCAGAAGTGAATATTCAGCTTTTATTACTAATATTAAATAACAGTTTTACTACCAGTAATTACTCTATCACTCAAAAATTCTAACTGTTCAAAAGTTTTCGTGTTCTGTTTGGCATATCCATAGCCTACCCAATACCGGTAGGCTACCATAGCGTAAAAAAAAGATTTTAAACTCAACAAGAAACTATTGAAAGCTGATACCGCTTATACTGTACTTATGTAAAAATATTTTACCCTTCTAATACCAATAGGCTACTGTAGTTCACTGCGTAGGATTAGGAATATACCGGTACGAATATGTACAGTAGAAATGGTACCAGTTCCAGATCAGTACTGGTTTGGTTTGTGTTTCAGTAAATACTTTACTCCTGGCATTATATTAGGCTGGACTAATCTGCAAGCGTACCATAGTTTAGCGATACCGGACTAGGCTACCGGTATCAGATTGGTGTACTGGTATCTCAGGTCTGCACAGCCATACAACTACCAGTGAGTGCAGGTAACTTATTACAAGTACCAGTACGGTGAATATGACATAGTAGTACAAAAATGCTGCATGTAATGGTAACATTTTTACCTATCGTACCAATGTAACATACCGGTACAGGCGGAACTTACTTCCTTGCCATCATTAGCCAATCGTACCTATACTCCTACCTACTACCCATCTACCCGTAATTTGCTCCCCAAGCTTCCAGCAATCTGACTAGGACATTGTTTTTTCTGCTGTTCTACAAGATCAATCACTGAAACACAAACCAAACCAGGCTACTGACCTGATACTGGTACTTGTATCATTTGTATCGTACGTATATTCCCATTCCTACGCAGTGAACTTCAGTAGCCTACTGGTATTAGAAGGGTGAAATATTTTTAATAATTATAAGCTTTTGATAGTTTCTGGTAGTGTCTAAAATCTTTTTTTACACTATGGTAGCCTACCGGTAGGCTATTGGGTACGAATATGCCAGATAGAATACGAAAACTTTTGTACAGTTGGAGTTTTTGAGTAATAGAGTTATTACGGGTAGTAAACAGGTAAAACTGCTGTTCAATACTAGTAGTAAAAGCTGATTGCTGCGGGTAATTCACTTCTGAACTTAGCAATGAAACCACTTCGAGCTAATTGCGCCTTTTTGTGGTACACTTTTTGCCTAGCAAGCTGCTATCACATGACTTTGTAAAATCGCCTGTCCTCTGCAATGATAAACAAGCCAAAAGCACCAAACTCCTGGGTCTGATGACGTCATTTCATTTTTTAAAAACGCGAAAGGTAACCCGAATAAATAATGGCTATTCATTTTCATGAAACTGAGAATGTTTATCAAAACCGGGTTTACAGCATTTGATTAGTGATATCACTTTAGTTCATTTTAAGGGCGTTGCTTTGCGGTCGTCATAGGTGGCCTTTAAGTCATTACTAGTACAATTGTACTGATAACACAACAACAGTTCTGGCTCCAAGCGTGCAGCGTTAAAACAATAGTCAATTGTCGAACAATGATGGCTGACAACATGCTGGCAGCTAGTGAAAGTAAGCAAAACAAGTTTGAAAATACGTCGGAACCAATTAAGTTAATTAAGAACTAGGCTTGCATTTTGAATTAGTAATTCTTTGAAATTATGTACCGGTAGTTAATGTTTTTGTTTCGAGTTTTGTTATACTTTAGACTATCCCACAGAATTTTTTGATCAAAATCGTGTACAATTGTACGTCATGTGTCTCAAGTAGCTTAAGCAGCAAAATGTATGGTAAGTAAAATAGCGCTATTTTTGGTAAATAACTGCAATGTTTTTGGTACTTGCGCTCCACATCATAACAAAAACATTGGAATCAACATTTTCATGGGCAATGTGAAATGTTTTTGATTTCGAAAGTTTTGGCACCCCGTAAACAGCGCAGCTGTTCTATAGAGAAATAAAAGGATAGGCTCTAAAAGTTTTGTTCCATTTTTCAGTCAAAACAAAAGGTCCTCGCCAAAATTTTGTTTTACTCTTCTGTCAATTTCTAGTAAAAAAAAAAAATGATAATCTTCGCCTAATTTTTCTTTGTTTTTGTGCCAATTTCAAGAATACCAAAAAGTCTTCGCCAAAGTTTTGCAGCGTTTTCCTGTTGTTTCAAGGCGAAGGTCGACGAGAATTGGCAAAAAGTTAGGGCATTTGAAGGCAACACAATTGCGCGCATATCCTGCCAAAGAAATTTGGTAAGCCGAGCCTTACCTCGACGGCAGCATCGAATACACATAGTATGTACGTTTTGGCCTGTTGAGTCACAAACAGCAAAATTGTACTACCGAGTCAGTCACCTTTTTTATCTTTAAATTTTTTTTTGAATTTTTGAAAGGTCTTTTGAATCCTATAAAGACATCGATTCGTGACACACACGAAGTGACACATTTAGGAGAAGAGGAAGTTTTCACTGCATCCGAAGTGGCAACGGCAATTAAAGGGAAAAATTTGGAAAAGCTGTTGGGAAGATGAGATCAGATCCGAGATGTTGAAAGCACTGACTGGAGAAAAAATTCTCTGGTTAACGCAAGTGTGTCAAGTTGCGTGGAAGTTTGGTAAAACTTCCAAAAATTGGCAAACAGGTGTGATTATTCCAATATTCAAGAAAGAAAATCGCAAGCAATGTACAAACTACAGAGGGATATCACTCCTCAGTTTGCCTGGGAAGGCATACACCAAATGCCTAAAAAAGAAATGCCGAGAAATAGTGGACTCAAAACTGGAGGATGGTCAGTGCGGTTTTCGTCCGGGTCGCAGCACCACGGACCAAATCTTCACTCTGAAGCAACTCTTCGAGAAATCTTGAGAGTATGGCAATGATCTTTTTGCATGCTTTGTCGATCTTGAAAAAGCATACGACTAGTTGCTCAAGATAAACTTTGAAAGGTTTTGCTGGAGTACGGTATGGCGTTGATTGTCAGTTGTTTCGCGCCATTAAGTCATTCTACTGTCGACCGAAGGTTTGTGTTCGGATAAATGGCAAACAATCAAAGCCGTTCCATGTGGGCGTTGGACTCCGGCGAGGGTACGTTTTGCCACCTCTCCTTTTCAATGTTTACATGAATTGGATCGACAAATGCAGCCAACCTGATGAGTGTGCCATAATTGGAAAATGCGAAATCAGTCGTCTGCTATTCGCCGATGATTTGGTTCTGCTTTCTTCCACAGAATCTGGCCTCCAGCGCGAGTTAAATATCTTTGCAGATGCATGCGACACTGCCGGAATAAAAATTAACACGCAATAACTGAGGTACTTCATCTTTGAAGAAACCCTGATCAGTGCATGCTACAAGTGAATGGAGCAACACTGAAGCAGGTAGAGAAGTTCGAGTATCTTAGGGTTACACTTGCGAGTGACGGAAGGCAAGACGAAGAAATGGATACCCGAATAGGCAAGGCTTGTGCAGTAATGCGAGCTTTGCACTATTCGATTGTCATGAAACCAGAACTGTCAAAAAAGGCAAAGCTCTCTATTTTCAAAACAGTTTTTGTCCCCATTCTCACGTATGGTCATGAATCTTGGGTAATGACCGAAAGAGTGCAATCACTTGTGCAAGAGCCCGAAATGAGGTTTTTACGAAAAATTGAAGGAGTTACACTATTTAACAAGGGGCGTAGCTCTGAGATACGAAAATCTCTTAACATCGAGCCGTTACTTCTCCAAATTGAATGATCTCAGCTTAGATGGTTTGGCCATGTAAGCAGAATGCCTCAGGAAAAACTTCCCAAACAAGCTTTACTCTAGAGATAAAGCTGGGCGTTTAAAAAAAACTTCGTAAAGGGCAAGCGCAAATTCCGGAACCAAAAATTTTCTGGTTTAAAACGCAAGCGCAAATTCCGCAACCAAAAATTTTTAAGCTCGAAGCGCAAGCGCAAATTCCGCAACCAAAAAACTTTAAGCTCGAAGCGCAAGCGCAAATTCCGCAACCAAAATTTTTTTAGCTTAAAGCGCAAGCGCAAATTCCGCAACCAAAATTTTTAAGCTTAAAGCGCAAATGCGAATTTCGCAACCAAAATCTTAAAAGCTTAAAGCGCAATTGCAAATTCCGTAACGAAAATTCTAAACGTTTTAAAGCGCAAACACAAATTCTGCTACCAAAAATTGAAAATAGTACAGCGCAACTACGAATTGATTGCTTGAGAAGCGCACACAAATTTCGCTATGTAAAAAAGTTTTTGAGTACAAATTTTTGCATAATCGAAGTTTCAAAAGCGCGCTGCAGACGATGGTGTTAAGCAAGGATGGCAGTACGGTACGGTACGTTCAGAATTTGCGTACTACGTACCACGCACCTTCAACCGTACCGTACCAGCGTTGGTACCGTACTTCAGTTCAATTTTTGAAGCGTACCGTACCCATACCATTACAAAAAAGGCGTACCGTACCACCGCACCGTACTTCTTAGCAAAAATTGAGGCGTACCATACCCTACTTACGTACCGCACCGTACTGCCATCCTTGCTTTTAACTACTCGCAACTTTAACTGACTTTGAAATCACTTGCCTATAAATCAGCGATCTCAATTCACACATTTAACCTCGGCTTCAGCTGTCTTTTGCCTCAGCATACAAAAAGCCGGCGCAATGTGCAAAAAGTCTGGGATTTTTAATTCAAACAGCGTACCAACGTACCGTACCCGTACCATTACAAAAAAGGCATACCGTACCAACGTACCCGTTCCATCACCAAAAAAAAGCGTACCGTACCAGCGTACCGTACCTCTTCGCAAAAATTGAGGCGTATACCGTACCGTACTGCCATCCTTGGTGTAAAGTATAAAAATATGAAAGTATAAACATAGTACCATCTTCAGCTAAACTGCACTGGAATAAACCAACCGCATTGCGTTTAGCTTTTATAACCAAAGGCACATATCTAAAACCGAAGAAAGAATTATTTTTATTGTTGAAAAAAATCAATTAAACACTAAAACAAAAATAAAAATAAACAGCGATAAAAATAATTAAACACCAAAACAAAAAAAAGCTCCACTCACTCACATTTAGAAATAATGCGTTATTCATGAAGAAAAATGGACTTTTTTAAACACTTTTTATTTTCACGCAGCAAAACAAACTTTTTAAAATTTTCCTTCGTCATAGACGATCGTTTCGATCGCAAAATATCAGAACCAACAGCAAATAATCTTTCGACGGAGGCCAAACTACAAATAGCAGTGTTGAATCTTTTGAATTTTTGCAACCACGCATCTCTATTGTAGGCAGGAAAGCAATCTTTGGTGATTTTGTCGTTTGCTCTTCCGACTCTTTCATCTAATCTTTTTCCTATCGTAGAGGCCAAGTTTGCGGTTACTAATTACAGTATAAAAAAAAAAAACGTAATTCGTACTTATTAAAGGCGGTGAATGATCCAGCCAATTCCGGTAGTTTAGAATAGCTAAAACTGAACTATATTTTTTGATATTTTTTGTTTTAATTTTGGGACTAGGGTTGCAAAGATATTCAACTAATACAAAAAGATGTCCCCCCGAAAAAAGTTTTTGGAAACTCTGAGTTTTGTTCTTCCCGCCAAAACCACAGTAGGCCTAATAGTTTAGAGAACTGTGATAGGCCTAATAGTTTGGAGATAGTTTATTTCTAAATAGTTTATTACTAAATAGCTTAGGCCTAACTATCTCTAAACTATTAGGCCTAATAGTTTAGAGATAGCTAGGCCTAGTAGTTTAATAAGATTACAGTAGGCCTAATAGTTTAGAGAACTGTGGTTTTGGCGGGAAGATCAAAACTCAGAGTTTCCAAAAACTTTTTTCGGGGGGACATCTTTTTGTATTTGTTGAACATCTTTGCAAACGCAGACCCAAAATCAAAACAAAAAATATCAAAAATCATAGTTCAATTTTAGCTATTGTAAACCACCGGAATTGGCTGGATGATTCACCGCCTTTAAGTGAGGTAGCTTAAACTACACACAGGGTTCAAAATTAACGCCTGCCCGCTTGCCCGAGGAAGCTGAAATCGCTTCGGGCAAGTTAATTTTCAGCCTTCCCCGACAGCAAGTTAACAAAATACAGCGTATTAGACAACTTCAAACAAGATTATTTAAAAACGCAATTTACCCAGTTTTGTTGCAATAAAGTAAAATTTGGACGTAGAGAAAGCTGTTTCTTGCTTTGTTTTAGTAAGCACTTTGTAACTCTCACAATTAATGCATTGTCCAGAGTTGTAAGTCGGGCCGGGCTTTTCGGGTCAGGTTCGAGCCGGGTTTGGGCCTAAAGTTGACAAAAATTTTTGGCTTAATTCGGGCCTGAGACGTACTTTTTGTCTTAGGTATACAAAAAAATAATCAAAATAACTTGGCAATATCGCTAAGTTTTTTAGACCTAACTCAACTTTCGGTTTTTTTCGGGCATGATTTGGGCTTCAAAGTAATTTTCGGGTCGGGCCGGGTTCGGGCTTATAGTTTCGGGTTCGGGCAGGGTTCGGGCCTGAACTTGTCGGCCCGTTTACAACTCTGACATTGTCAAATAGTACGCACATTATTAATCGCAATTAACACGTCTTAATCGCACGCAGATTTTTCGATTCTTGGACGCGTTTAGCGACTGTTTGGCACAAAATGTTACGTTTTTTTTTCTAGAAAAGTTTTCCGAGGCTTGCCACGCTAACAGCTGTTTCGGATACCATAAGTATTACCCTACGCTGCATGAAGATAACGTCAAAATTTTTGCAAGTTTTTTGTTATGATTATTTTGAAGATCTTTTAGCAATCTAGCTGGTGTAGTTTCCAAAATATTCGCTAATAAAAATACTTTGCAACAAACCTCAACGGTAATTATTAATTATGATCGTTAAATATTAAATGAAATATTTACAATCAAAAAATCAATTTTTGCTGATGCATGATTGGAAAAAGTTACTGATGGCATCACATTATCTTAACGAACGCACACAAAAACTTGATTCTCGAAACTACGCAAATTTTGCAAATTCAGTGCTTTTTTCAAAGTTAACCTCAAAACTTAGAGTACCTTTTTTTTCGGGCAAGTTGAAATTTTCTTGGGCGAGTAGACATTTGATAACATTTGCCCGACGGGCAAGTTGTCAAAAAAGTTAATTTCGATTCCTGATATAATATTAATACATTACTCTATGTCTTTCAGCCGTATGCAGCATATAGTTTATTTAAAGCACAAGTACTACCTCTAGGGACGGGCATTTCAGAATAGTAGGCTATTTCAGAATTATTCCGAATAGCTAAAACCAAATCCTAATCTTGCTTAAATTAACTTAATTTGTTGAAAAAGTGAACTACCAGTCAACCACCACCGATATTCGGAAAAAATTTATTAAACGATTTGGTTAATTAAAGCAGCGCTTTATTGCAGTGCATGACATTGAGTGCTTCTAAATGTTCACCACTTATAGTTGCATTCTTAATTCGCTCACAGTCAAGACTGCACTGGAGAAGCACTTTTCGGAAGAAGCTGACGGTGCACGAATGCAAAGGTTGCTTCAAATAGGAAAGTTGAAAATTTGTGGACCACCATTTCATGTATCCATTTTAAAACGATAAAAAGTTTGAGTTTTGTAGAGCCCCGTTTTGGAAAACTTTTTTTCATAGTTGCTCACCCTGAAAACTTTATGTGTCCAGCGTGAGTGGTTATAAAGTTTGAATTTTGAAGGGTCTGTTTGGGGAAAACCCCCATTGTGGCACCCCCAATTTTTGCTACGTTTAGTTTATTTTTGATATCTACCCATTTTAAAAATCTGATTCATCTAGCTCTAACGGTTTAAAAGTTCGAAATTTTGGAGGACCCGATCGAGAGGGATCTCCCAACCTGGCACCCTTGATTTCTGTCACACACTAGTTCTCCTTGGTATATTTAATCGCTCAAACTTTAAATACAGCACGTTTAGCGATTTAAAAGTAGATAGCGCAGAAGAAAACAAACCAAGAAAAAAAATCTATCAGCAATCAGCATGTAGGCCTATCAACTATTTAGTGATCATGCTTTAAATCTGTAAAATCAAAATTTATTTATTTTTTGGCAGGGACATGCAGTTCAACATTTCAAAATTATTTTGTGATCGCGCATTTTGGAAACAAATTCACAATTGAAGCGCAACAAATATTAGATTTACCGATTCGCAAACGCAAATTGCGTAAGCGCTGAAAAAACAGGCATAGAGCGCAATGCAAATTGCGCAAGAGCTGAAAAAAAGGCATAGTGTGCAACTTGCAAACTATTTTGCGCAACGCCCACCTCTGGATGTGGAAGCGGAAGCTGGAAGCGGTTAATTTTTTGTGCAAGCGGAAGCACTTTGATGAAAAAGGTTGGAAGCGGAAGCGAACTCGGAAGCGAAAATGGTGAAAAGGAGCCGGAAGCGGAAGTAATTTTTTCAACATAAGGCGCTTCCTAATTTTCAAACTGGCTACAACCGTTGGGGTAAAATGCTACAATAATAATACAGAATCGACAACCAGGGCATGGTATGAAATGGAACGGAAAATGGAATGGAACGCAAATTTCGGTATGGAATATGGAAGATGCCAGAATGGAATGGAATGGAAAATTTCAAGAATGGAATGGAAGACAATCTTCTATACTTTTATACCATGCTAGATTTTGTGCATTGTATTTACAGAAAAATACAAACCGATGTCGGGTGGTGATAAGTAATATTTTCTCTAGTCTTTACTCAAATTTAGTCCGGTTTTTGGGCAAAAAAAAGGTCTTCGCCCACCGTTTCGGTGCTCTAACCTTTTGCCCAAGTTACAAAAGAGGGGCCACGCCAAAACTTTGCATACTATTTTATGCTAATTATACTATTCTGGCGACCCAAAGGGGGGGGAGGCCATGGCCCAATGGCCCCCCATAAATACGCCCCTAATTATAGTTGACGACTTTGACAGGTTTGATTTGTTTTCGTTTTATTGTTTTGAGATTGACGATTTTGCCAAGCCCTAAATTTCGTTTTATTACATCGTTACAAAAACTCGTATTTGCTATTTCAATTCTTTTTGGTGAAAAAGCTCGGTATTTCTATTAATGTTCTTATGTTTTTTAGCAGTTTGGTTATGATAAATTTTATAGTTGATATGAGAGCAAACTTGTACGGTAATCATTAAACCATATCATCTGTAACCAGGAAGCATAATCCCTCTGCCGCCCCCAATTGAAATGTTACCAATGACAAAAATGATGACACAAAGCCTAATAATTAGCTTCTTTAGCATTTTTTGGGTGCAACAGTACATGCGTACAACAGCAATTAGCAATAACTTACGTAAGATTGACGACAGGGGGTCCGGGGCCTCTCAATTTAAACTTTTGCCAACCAGTACATTGTTCTTAATGAAAAGTTAGATGAGGGCCTGAGATTACACCGTTTAGAACAAAAACACAGAATTTTCTCCCCCGGGAGAAATTCTGTGTTTTTGTTCTAAAAGGTGCAATCTCAAGACCTTATCTAACTTTTCACTAAGAACAATTTACTGAGAAAATTAATAATAAGCCGTAGACAGTATACAGAGTCTTATAGGCACAATCAAACCTTTGATTAACAGCCTAAGACAAACTGTTGCAAAATTGACATTCGTCTTTTATTCCTCGTCAGTATAGCTAGGACTACAGGTATGAACATGAGCGTAGAAAGGGAAAGAATCGCAAACTAACCAGATCGTGACACATTTTTTTTTTTTTTTTGATGTAAAGTAATCACGATATTACAAGAGATAATTCTAATTGATCAATTCAAATTCAAGCAATTAATTCTTATTAATCACTTCTAAACAATCAATTCTAATTGATCAATTGCCATTGGAAATTATTTTGAATCGATCAATTAGAATTATCTCTTGTAATATTGTGAGTACTTTATATTGTCGGAAAAAAACTTGTGTTATGATCTGGTTAATTTGCGATTCTTTGCCTTTAATTATAAGATGAATGTCGATTCCGAAACAGTATGTCTTAGGCTGTTAATCAAAGGTTTGATTGTGCCTATAAGACTCTGTATACTGTCTATAGCTTGTTATTAATCATCTAACTTTTTTATGCAATAATATGTTTCAGGCTCCGAGCTAACTTTTACATTGCAATAACATGATTAGTAACTATTTATTACATCTAATGTACCAACTTGAAATAACTTTAAATTCCACCTTCACCACCTACCAATTTTGAATAACAATCTACCTCCATCTCGTCAGTTTTCACGCGACAAAATGCTTTTGAAAAGCACTTAGCTCGGGGAAATGCTTATTGAAGAAATTATTAAAGTTGAATCGAGGGTGCCTGGGCTCCTGGTCGCACATATTTCTGAAACTGATATTTTCATGACAAAACAAAAATCTTCAAAGGCAAATCTTCGAGTGAATGATTTTATGCTAAAAATGTTGCAGAAAGCAATGTACCCTGATTCTCCTGACCAGGCCAAGTCACTAGATTTAACCCCAAGAATTTAAACGTGTTTTGGACTTGACTTGAAGTAAAGGAAGGAATTTGTTCAATTGGCTTTCAAATCTCAAAATTTCATTTCTTTCAAATGGCTCTGAAAACGTGCGAAATGTGATTCAAATGGCATTAAAATAGCCATTTTTTTCCAAAAACTTACAAAAAAATCGCCCAGCGGGTAGTTGCTTCGCCCCCAGACTCCCATAGCCTGCGGCAACTAGTGGCTCCACCCCCAGGGCCCGTATGCAGAGATCTCACAAGTAGCACGATCTAGAAGTAGTCTGACTACTAGTCTGACTACTAGAACGACTTCGTATTCAGAGACCGCTCTAGAAGTTGTGCTACAAGTCTCACTACTAAAGAGACTAGCTAGCAAGAGTTCGTATTCACAAATCTCACTACAGCTAGTGAGACTACTAGTCAGACTAGAAAATTAGGCCAAATTTGCTGGAGCGGTCGAGACCAGTCTAGAAGTCTCACTAGTTGCTATTTTCTAATGAAAAACAACGCAACCATCGCTTATTTTTTGTCCAAAACATTATAATTTTATTCTTATTTCCCCGTTCACTGCAATTTTAATACGATAAAGTGGATATTTTTGTCTGAACCATTGATTTAGCATTGTAAATTTAAACAATAAAAAGTTTCAGAATTTATGATTTTTCGGGAAATGCCTGCAACATTCGCTGTCATCAAGCGCAATTAAAAAGAAGTTCTTAATTGTGAATGCGACCATCAAACCGTATCGCCACATGCAAGTCATGTAATAATTTTTTTCCGACGCATTTTTGAAAGTTCGCTTTTTAGTGCGGGAGTTGTCAAATTACGTATTTTGTTTTGGTTATTGAAATCTACAGCATTTAATTACTGCATATCGAAACATGTCCGGGATTTTTTGTAGTTACCTGTTAACTCTTAGGCCGGGATCACACGATCAGGTTTTTTGCACAATTTTCTGGCATCAATCGTATGAAACGTCGTGCAAGTCCATGACTCACTGTTGCGGGCACCTGTCGTCAATTACATTGAATAGCCCGTGTGAAAAGGAAAATCAGACGCTAGAAAGTTTTGCTGACTTCTTGCGGAGAAATAGAACCGAGCTCTACTTTCCCAGCAATTTTTTAAAGGGCCGCGGTTCTCAACGAAGAAAATTGAGCTTTTAACCGTGCCTTTGAAAACATTGAGCCGCAGAATACAAAAAAAATGTGCCGATGTCAGGGCAGAAAAAGAATGCTTCACGATTACGTAGCGAAAGCGCTAAAAGAAATTTTGCCTCATTTGTTTTAATCGACAATGACGTATTTTTACATTGTGCCTGCTGTTTTTTCATATTTCTTCAAAGACGTAAATGTGTTGCCCGCTGTTTTGTTTACTTTCGAGTATCGAATATCCAATTTTTCCTAATTCAAACTTGTGCTAGGGCTTCTCCAAATTCATTCTGAAGTTCTCCAACTACCAGAACTGCAGTATAGATAATTAACTTGCCATCGTCGTCAACTCATGAAATTGAACTTTTAATCAGCGAAATCGAAGAAAGGCAGCGCTTCTGATTTTAATCAAAATATTGAAAATTTCCTTCTGATCGCAAAAAAGTTTCCTGCCCAGTATACGCTAGTGTCGAATTTATGCAGTTAGTGATACGTTTTTGATGATTTTAATATTTTTTTTTGTTAAAATTTGACGTGTCCAATGGCAAAAGAACTTGTTGCATTTTTCAGCAGTTAAGGTAAATTTCAGTACATAATTTTCAGCTATTTGTCGCTTATTTTATAACAAACCAAACAAAAAGGCTCTTATTCTTATTTAAAAATAATCAACTTTCAATTTGCCCTGACATCTAATTATTGAAGCCTCTGCAACCGCAAGTACCGAAAAGAACATACCTGGTTTAATATTATTTGATCAATCATACAATATTATGCAAACTTTATTGGTGATAGATGATATAGCATGAAGAAAGCTACGCTATACGCTAAAGAGTCCCACACAAGCAAAGTTATCTTGACATTTTCCATTTTTCTATTTCATTTCATTGCAAGTCGAAAAAAAATTTCATTCGTGTAGCTATTTATTACTAAAAGCTGCAGCTTTTCGCCGTTGTGAACTTGCTCGTAGCATTTTGGCGAACGAGAAATAACAGTGAATCAACAAAGCGTACGTATAATACTAGAACCGCCGTGGCGGTAAAATTCAAAGAAATTCCTTAACAACCGCGCAAATGCTTTTACAGCGAAAAAAATACTTGTGACACCTTCAAGAATTTTTTTGCCGAAAAAACCAGATGCTTCCGTCTGGCAAGAAGTTTTTCAAGAAAATAGCGTCTAGATGTGATAGGTCCAAAATTCTTCATGCAAACGAATTGTGCAAAAAACCTGATCATGTGATCCCAGCCTAACGCTTGTAATCAAAATAACTTACGATAACACATGTCGAGTTAACATTTTTTGACGCCTTTCTCCTTTCTTTTGCGGTTTTTAGTGCAACGTAACGAGTTTTTACGTACAAACTCCAGTTGAGTTTCACTTTAAAGTAGCGGTTCGGTCGTAAAGCAATGCAAAGATTACTACAGTTCAAAGATCGCACAAGGTAGTCTCACTAGAGTTAGTATAGAGGTTAGGACGATCTCTGAATACGACTAGAGTTCATGCTACTTCTAGTGCGACTATTAGCAAGTAGAACGACTTTCTAGATCGTGCTACTTGTGAGATCTCTGCATACGGGCCCAGGCCCCGTCTGTGACACGTTTGGATTGGACTAATTTGCTCACAACGTCTCCCAATCTTGATTTGTTAGTAAAATGTTTTAACTTGCGGTTTTAGTCTTTTTCCTATAGCAAATCCTAGTTTCCTGCTAAATCAGACCTCCAGCTTTTGATCTTCATTCTTTGTCCCATAAAGGGTCTCTCTTTTCGAAAATTTTGATGACGATATTGCATGTGATTTACGGTTTAGCCCTCCTCGCCAATCCAAAATCTTCGCTACGCCACGCATTAAACCATGTGCCACATGCATACCAGATACCGGTTGTTGCATCTTAGTATTGTTGACGCACCTTCACGAGCGGTTGCTTACACCATTGCAAAGATGTAAAGCAGCAAAATACACGTTGTATTGCTTCCAGTCTAAAATTTTTTTGGTATGGAAGTATGAAATGGAATATGGAAGAAAATTTTAGTATGAAATGGAAGATTTTTAGTATGGAATGGAAATGGAATGGAAGAAAATTGCCAGTATAGAATATGAAAAAATCGTCTTCCATTCCATACCATGCCCTGTCGACAACACAAGTCAAATAAAATACCTTATTAAGTAAACTTGCCTGCTTTTTTTTACACTAAATACAATTAGCTGTTTCATACTGAGCAGGGATGTGGAAGCAGAAGCTGGAAGCGGTTAATTTTTTGTGGAAGCGGAAGCACTTTGATGAAAGAGACTGGAAGCGGAAGCGAACTCGGAAGCGGTTAATTTTATCCCAAGCCGGAAGCGGAAGCAAAAAAATTCCAAAGGTGAGGAAGCGGAAGCGAACTCGGAAGCATAAAACTTCAAGAGGAGCTGGAAGCATAGGTGGGCTCGGTACTTTGCAAAAGTACCGCGGTACCGGTACTCGGTACTTTGCTAAAATTAGTACCGCGGTACTGGTGCCGGTACTTTCAAATTAAAAGTACCGCGGTACGTTTGCGGTACTTTTTTAAAAAATTAAAAGAAAAAAAATTGGACTGATTAACCTCGTTTACTGGATTGTAAATCATCACTTTTAGCTATTTGGTTCGTTTCCGCGACTAGTGCGAACTCCGTAGACCTACAGTTCGTTTTAGAGAAAGTTTGCCGTAGAATAGTAAGCAGTTGCAGTATTAGTATTACTACAATAGTGAGTACAGTACTAGCTAGTGATAAAATTGACTCGATAAAGTATCTAACTTATACGAACTGCGGTCACCGGGCTACTTATTGTTTTAGACTTAGAGTATCTTGTGCCCAATAATAACCAAACAGCAGTCTTCTCTAAAGCATCACGTACGTAAGTTGACACTGAAGGATACTCTGACGATCATCAGCTCCCAATTATTGCACAAGTGACATTTACACAAAACTTAGAAATTGGAAGATAAATTGCACTTTTGGCAAAGTGTACTGTTTTGATTTGTTTTTAGTTGATTCGTTGCTGCAGTTACTTTTTGCATTTCTTATTTAAAGCTAGATGGGAGCTTACTAGTTGCCAGCCTAAAACGAACGACGCATGTTAATGGTGACTTTTAAAAAATTCTTTTGTTTCCCCGTAATGAGAACAATTTCAAAATTACAGCATTTTTTGTTGCTGTTGTATAGCATATTTATTCTCTTGTCACAACACAGCGTTAGACGCTAATTATTGCACAATCCGCACACTTTCATTGTGATATTTATTTCGTGCCTGGAGGAATTTACACCTGCTTAAGAGTTTCTAGTTTTCCAATGTCCCGTGAATTTCGATTTCTTACCATTGAATTTCTGGCTAGTTCGAAGCCACAAGCAGAGATAATCATCGTAAAGCGCTCAAACCAAGGACGCAACAACGTAACCAGTGTGTGGGTTGAACACAGATTATGCAATTAGAGTTGTCGCAAAAAAGCTTCAGCACTTTTGGCCACGCTTTTGGGGAACTCTCAATACGATTCTTGGTCTCTTCTGATTATAAAAAAAAGTTAGCTTTTTGGCTAAAGTCGCTAAAATACAGGGTGAACCAAAAGTAGGTGGACAGTAAAAAAAAAATTAAGTGTAACATAGTAATAGAAAACAGGTAAAATCAAAACAAATTTTTGTACTAAAATTGTAATTATATACCACAAATAACATAGTCGTAACAAAGTTAAAATGAACAATTCAATTAAAGTAACTGAGGCATAAATCTATTCCATATGCCGTCCACCTACTTTTGGCTCACCCTGTATTTATTTTTTGTTATGTTCAATTTCGGGTGTTCTAAAAGAGGTGCAATCATAAAAATTGATTTCTTGGGGATTAATTTGTGCGGTTTCAGGAGAGGTGGCACCCAAAAATTTCCAGAGACAAAACCGTGTTTTTTACTCGACAATTTTGCACAAAAATTAGATTGTGTTGTTTTGCCCTGTAGAACTTATTAGAAGAGCGTACAATGTTTAGGAAGAAAAAAAACTCATCGCAGCCAAAGCTAAAGTGGGGTTGGTGCAGATGAAAGAATTTTTGAGATAATTTTTCTGTGTAAGTATTACCGGGTGAAATACTTTTGGCCGTATTATACACCGTTTGTGAATGAGAACATCTTCTTCGCCAAACGTTCCAGGCATATTTAAAGTCAAAAGCTAATATAAATGGATGCCGGCAGTAACGTGCAGTAAATTTTTCTTCAAGCATGCCCGTAACCAAAAATTTCCAATGTGGGGGGACGTTGCGGGGGTCTGGGGGCGGATTTCCCAACCACCGGAGGCAATTGGGGTCGGGGGCAAGGCCCCCAGCCACCGGAGGCATAGGGTGTAGGGGCGGATCCCCCAGCTCTCGAAAAATTTTTATTTTTTTGGCAAAAATAACTTAATTTTAGGCCTATTTTGATAAAAATCAATGCTATTAATACGCGGCATAAAATTAGCAGTGCAAAAAATCATTATACCGTACTAGTTGCGTAAATGGTTTATGTGGGAGGTAGCTATTGCTAGAATTTCAGTTCTCTTATTTACTAGTTCGTAAATCATAAAATCCTATTTCGGTAGTTTAGTAAACCTTGCAAGAAGTAATCTACAGCTTTCAGCTAAATTTTATAGTGAAAGATGTATGCATATATGGGGGCATAGGCGTAGCCAGGATTTTTGATTGGGGGGGGGGCCCAAACCACAAATCACACGCAATGACGTCATCAGAAATTTTCGAAAAAGTAATTTTTTGTGGAGCAAAATATCGTAGAATGGAAGATCTGAAGCCGTAACCTGATGGCACTTTGCCAGGATTTCGGTAAAGGGAGAGGGCGAAAACTAATTGTTGAAAAGTGTACAGGTCTAACTTGGAAGACGTGTTGAGTAAGCTAGTGTACTCAAACGTATCAGAGACGGGGGTCTGGGGGCAGAGCCCCCAGCCGCTGATGGCTATGGAGGTCTGGGGGCAAAGCCCCCAGCCGCTGAGCGATTTTTGTACGTTTTTGGAAAAAAAAACTATTTAAATCCCATTGGATCACATTTCGCACAAGTTCAGAGCCATTTCAAAGAACTAGATTTTTAACATTTAAAAGCCAATCGAAAAAATTTAGTTGTTCAATCCTCTTTTTGCAATTAAATCCCAAAACACGCTTAGAATCTTGCATTATGGTGTAAAATTTTAATTGTAAGTGATTTGGTCTGTAGGGGGAAGTAACGAACATTGCCTCCTGCAATACTTTAGCAATAAATAATTAAGTTCATAATAACGTTAAACGAGGGCCTGGGGTGGCAACTTTTAGTCAAAACTCTTAGATTTCTCACAGGTTTTGCATATAAATTGTTAAAAATTTGCGTTAAGGGGCCTTTGGCCCGGGAACGTTGGTCGTCAGTCAGGGGCCCTTGGGCTCCCTGGTTGCCAGTTAGAGGCCCCGTAGCCCCTTGCTTGTCGGTTAGGAGCCCAGGCCCCGTGGTTGTTAATTAGAGGCCCTGTGGCTCCCTGGTCGTGAGCTAGGGGCCTCGGGGCCCCCTGGTCGTCAGTTAGGAACTCCAGGACCCCTTGGTTGTTGGTCAGGGGCCCTTGGGCCCCTGGTCGTCAATTAGGAGGGCCCCGGGGCCCCTCGTTGTCGGTTAGGAGGCTCCTGGCTCCCTGGTTGTTGGTTAGGGACCCCCTGGTTGTGAGTTAGGGCCCTGGGGCTCCCTGGTTGTGAGTTAGGGGCCCCGGGGCCCCCTGGTCGTCAGTTAGGCACTCCGGGGCCCCCTGGTTGTTGGTTAAGAACCCTGGGGCCCCCTGGTTGTCGGTTAAGGGCCTGGGCCCCCCTGGTTGTCAGTTAAGGGGCCCCCTGGTTGTTGGTTAGGGTCACTTGGTTGTTGGTTAGGGGCCCTGGGGCCCCTGGTCGTCAGTTATGGGCCCCCTGGTTTTCAGTTAGGGGTTCCGGACCCCTGGTTGTCGGTTAAGGGTTCCAGTGCCCCCTAGTTGTTAGTAAGGGCCCCCTGGTTGTTAGTTGGGAGCCCCGGGACTCACTTGTTGTCATTAATATTATTGTTAATCACTGTTATGTGCGTAATTACTGAAAAAAAACTTCAACTAAACATCGCCAGACTATGTTGTCATAACTTTTTTTTCGTTAGTGGTATTTTGATTGGGGGGGGCCCGGGCCCCCTGGGCCCCCCCTGGCTACGCCTATGTATGGGGGCCAATCGAAGGAAGGTCGAGAAAAGTTGTTGAGCATTTTTCAAAAAGCGATCAAATTTGATTACCAATTTTCGGCTATTCTTTAAAGTCTTTTTTCTGATTTATAGGCTAAGTTTTATTTTTGACAAATTAGCTCCCTCCCCCCTTCAATAAACATTTCAAAATATGCTTTAAATAATTTTTTGAATCTATTCTAGAGCAAAAGACAGTATCAGAAGTGCTAACAACGTAGTATTTTTCTTATTCTGCATTTTGGTCGGCAGGCCAATGTATTCACCCAGCGCCCCCTGGCTACGCTATTGTATTCACGCCTGATGTGATGAGTATTCGTTGCGTAAGTCGTCTCTTACAATTTTTTCTTAGCGGTTTTACTTTTGTTTTGCCTGTGCATGAATACTGGTAATGCATTATTTTGCCATTGCAAGAAAACGTCAATTTTTCAAATCGACCAGCAAACTGCAAACGCTAAGTCCCTGCGGTGGTAGTAGCGAGTAAGACCAACAGTTAAACACTAAATTAAGAAAAAAGATTGGTTGTTTATCCAATTTATTTGCAAGCATTTTTACAACGTTTCAAGTTTTTAATGGTACGTTCTTAAAATCCGTACTAAAAAATAAAAAAAACTAAAATACCGGTACGGTACCGCGGTACTTTGCTATTTTTTGGCGGTACCGGTACCACAAAAGTACCGACGGTACCGGTACCAAAAAAGTACCGCGGTACTGCTCACCTATGGCTGGAAGCATTAAAAATTTGACTGCTTCCACATCCCTGCCACTAATACTACCATGGTATCAGAGTTCGAGGGTTTACCGTGGCCAGCAGTGGCCACGATGTGGTTATGGTAGGATCCTTCTTAATTTGCTGTGGCTGCTGCACGTGCTGGCAAGTGGCACTGCCAAGTAAGCCTAGTATTGTCACATGTAGTTTATGAAACCTTGTACTTAGCTAGTCGCAGCTGTTACTAATTGAAAGTTACTTACGGTAGCGGTAACTAAGAACCTGCTGTTACTTGATAGGGTGAATAGGGGTGATAGCTTACAGTAGGGGATACTGCAGTTTAGTTACCAGCATAGGTGGGCAAGTTAACGCAAAACGTTAGCTTCGTTAACCACTAGTCCGTTAACAAACTTCACACCTCCGTTAACGTTAATCCGTTATTTTCACCTTTAATTAACGGAAGTTAAAAAAGTCCGTTAATCCGTTAATATTTCGCGTGTAATTGGGACTTCGCGCGCGCGCGTAGTTGGGACTTCGCGCGCGCGCGTAGTTCCTATGTTTTTACTCAGCCATTTTGATAGATGAGCATTAAAATATTCTTAATTTAATGATAAGTCAAAAACGGCAAAATGTGGAATGCTGAAATTTGGACACAACATTACAAGTTTACAAAGCATTATGCATGCCAATTTGGGGGGTCGAAGATTACGTAATATTGATTTGGGGACCCTATAACCGAGAAAAAACTGCTATTTTTGAGCCGGAATTTTTTTTATTTCGCTTTTTACACAAAAAATGCTCAACGTGGAAAGATGAAATTTGGACACAACATGGGTAGTGATAAACAGCGTATGCATACCAATTTTGAGGGCTTCCAGTCACGTGACTAAAATTTCAGAGGCCGAAAATGGACAAAAAGTGGTAAAGTTTGAAGTGGTATATCTCGGTAAGTAGTGATATTTTTTGAAAAAAGTTTGTGGTTTTTGAAAACACTAAGCAGTACCTTTGTATTGGTCATGTTCATTTATTCCGTCTTGGATAAAATTTTTTCTTATTTTAGTCTTTTTTCTTTTTTTTTTCTTTGTTTTTCTTCTATCACTATCTCCTTTTAAACCACAAAACGCAGATGGATGATATCATGGAGTGGTATAGAGTTCGAAACAAACTGGAGTGTGCCTGAAAATGGGGGTGTCACGTCCGGGGATTCCCCCTAAAATGGGAGCTGGAAAATTTTGAACTTTTGAATTTTTCAACATAGATAGACCAAATTATCAGATTTGGTGGATATTATTGGTGATTAAAACATATTAAAAATTGGGGGGCTGTGATGGGGGGAAATGGTTGAAATGAGTCATACAAGATTCGGAAAAATTTTTTCACTCAACTTAAGTAGATCAAATTTTCGGAATAGATTAATGAAATATGAAGTAAATTGTTGGTAGAATTTTGTGTATCACTATTGGGGAATATTCCCTCTATGGGTTTTTCAAAATCCAAATCTTTGTAATGATCATTATTGATCAAGGCATGCCAACATCAGTTTCAGGATAGTGAAATATACACAAAAGCATAAGATAGTAATTTTTGTGGGGGTTGCATTGCACCAATCTCCCCCAAAATTCCTTTTTTACTTTAAAACCTTAGGGCTTCTACAACTTAGGAATGGAATTGTAAAATAAAAAAGTTACTCCTTTTTTTCTGGCTACTCCAATACTCCGCTTATCAGTAGCTCACTTTGTTGTGGTTCGGGCAAGGTTATTAGCTTTACATGTGAAAATGAACACCATTTTGTCATAAAAGGATATTCTGAAATTTTTTGTAATGAAGTTTATAAGGTAGTACCGTAATATTCCTGATAGAAGATTCAGTTATTCAAAAGTCATATTCACTTATGACGAAATGGTGTTGAATTTTTTCATTAACACCATTGCAAACTTTGTCTATGAAGGTTGTTTCATAACTTTATGTACGGTAGTTTGATGAAATTGTAGAAGTTTTAATGCAAGCTCTCTGTTGGATAAATTAGGGCTTTTCATTTTAAGGCTGTTCTAGAAAACTTTTCAAGTTTTTAGCACCTCAACAGCTCAATAGTGGGAGGCTAGCTGATTAGTAATTATACTTCAAGTAAAGTTGGTTTTTAGGATGGGATAACCTATTTGAGTACCGGTATTTCAGACTTGGAAAAGTTTGTGGCCTATTAGAGTATCAATAAATGAATCTTTTTAGTTGGCTATTAGGCTATAGGCTAAGCACATCGGTAAAGAATACCGGTACCAGTACTATCTGTAGGTGTATCGTCACATACAGTAGGCCTACCAAACTAGGATAGCCTAGGTGTAATGTGTATGTTATTGATTGTAGAACGAAGAATATGATTGCATGATGTTGACTAGTATGCCTAGTGAAAGTGCTGTTGTGTATTGGTAGTGTTTGTGCAATGACTTGTAATTTAGTTCAAAGTGTCCATTTTCCCAGTAGTACCCAAATATTACTAAGTTGTATTTTGCAACCCCAGATCAAGCGAGCAGGATCTTCATAAAAAACATGGCTTTACCCTTTGAGCCATGCTGCTGACTGGAAGTGGAACGATGGAGAAGGTAGCATAATGTTGTTGATAATAGCATAAGCTCAGAGCTGCTCCTTATGTGCAAATGTAATAGTATATATTACTCATATGCCTGGCACTGGCAGTAAATTAGTAATGCCTGATGCTGTTAGGTACTCTGTACTCAGTACTGGCAACTGCTGTCTAGTAAACTAACAAAACAAGAAAATAGTGGGAGGTTTACTAACCAAGAGAGTATATATAATGTCTATTGCCAAATTGCCCTGAACATGTACCACAGTTGGCGAGTAGGCCACATGTATATAGTGGTGCCAATATGGCAATCCCAACCCTGCAGTGCATGTTTAAAACACCCAGTTGAGTTGTTTGAAATGAGTCATTAAGTATAAGCTGTCAGCATTATTTTGGAATCTCTACGACTCGTTATGAGCGTGCGCATGCTCTTGCTCCTCCCATATGTGCACTCATTGGGGTTAGGGGTAGATCTGGGAAATAGCTTTGAATAGGTCGGAGAGAAGGAGAGAATGCACACGCGCTCATACTCAAATCGCAGAGCTGCCGCAAATAAAGTGGTGGCTTATACTTAACGACACCCGACTATTTTGCCTCTAGAGCAGAGAGGCAAAGTAGACGCTACCGGTATATTATCGTGAATTGATGATTATTGTTACCAAGCTTCCATAGCTAAATTATTGCTATTGGTGGCAAACAGTAGGTGAATTCGATGATTGTAGAAAGGCAGTGTCTGCTGCACCGGCCCAGTTTCCAACATCAAATCGCTGCTGCACCGGCGGCGGCGGTTGTTTTATTTAGCTGTTCAATTTACTATCTCTCAGCTGGCATCGCTGCCCTAACCCTAACTCTAAAAATAAGATTTTAGAGAAAAAAAAAGAATTTCGTAGGTTTGTAGCTCTCTAGCGCTATTTTTTGTGAACGTGTCCAGCGAGATTCGATACCCCGACCCTCGGCATTATAACCAGGCGCTCTAACCACCACGCCATCAGGGCTTGGAATTTGATGTGTCAAAGTGCTGTATTTAAAGCGAATCAAGGATAAAGGCGCAATTTGATTGGCTGCCTGTGCAGCAGCGATTTGATGTCGGAAACCGGGACGGTGCACTAAACACTACGTTGTAGAAATGGTCAAGGACCAAGGACACAACTTTTTTTTAATTATTTTGGGCAAATTTTCCAAAATTTTTAGGAAGTGGCTATTTTGCCTCTGGAAGCAAAATAGTGTTTTTATTCATTAAAACAAATCGTTTCGCCACAGAGGTTGGTTTTTGTTTTGAAAACTACTAAAAAAGAGGGGATTAAGGCATTAAAATTCACAATTTCTGAGTTTATATGGTAATAATTTTTAATTTAGCTGTATTAGTAGGCCTATATCCCACTCATCCATCACTTCAGATTTACGGGTTATGGCCTTGTTTCATTGCCAGGATACTGCTACAGCATGGTAAATAATCAACATCAGCTGATGCCTCAAGTGCCAAAATAGCCTTAATCCTAACTCTAATCCCAACCTTAACCCTAACCCAAACAGAGGAAAAACACTATTTTGCCTCTAGAGGCAAAAAACACTATTTTGCCTCTATTTTTCATTTGCCTTTAATGAAGTTTTAAAAAATATTGTTATCTAATACGTACTGCAAATGCTTTAAATTTATGTTTTTAAAATGAATTGAATTACTGTACCGGGTAAATTTGTAAGCTCAAGTATTTGTCATTACAAAAAAGTGGAGTTCTTGGGCAAGGGCAAACTTCTCATGCCCCATGTTGAATAATATTAGTGTTTTTATTTTTATTTTTGGAAAAACTAGCAATTTTTGTGACTTTAAAAAAGAATAAACACTTAGATTTTTAAAGCAATTTGAATTTTATGCCAATCTTTTCTTTACATTTCATTGCATGTGATGTCTTTCTCATTCAGGCTGTCAAGTGTGTCATTATTTCATTTTTTCATTATTTTTTTTTCAATTTCAGTATTTTTCATTATTTTGGACCTGTTGTCATTATTTCATGATTTTTTAAATAATCTACTGATATTTTTTGAGTTCACTGGATAAATTGCAATAAATCGTGAGCTATTGAAATGAAGACCTTTTTTTTTCTTGGAGATCATCTAAAAAAATCTCACATAGCCTACCTGAAGATCTTTGTTTTTTGAGCTCACCTAAAAAAATTTGCAAATACTACGCAAAGAGCTTTTTTGACTGGTTTTTAGTTCAGTCTTTTGGATTTGTACTTGAAAATTGTCATTATTTATACTTGAAAGTTGTTATTACTTGTCATTATTTTATGTTCAGCAGTCATTTTTCATTTTAATTCAATGACTTGACAGCCTGTCTCATATCTAATGCCTATCAATAAATGATGGCACACGTTTAGGCTGCCAAAAGACACTTTGTTAAATTTAACATGAGGTATGTAATTTCAAGAAATATCCTGAAGATCCCAGCAAGGTTCTATATAGAAGGAAGGTGTTGGAGACATTACTTCCGGCCCCACGTTCGAAGGGTCCACACTCCATAATCGTCAAAACAAAAAAATAATAGGCGATTAATTTTTTTTTTAGTATCAATTTTTTTTTTGAGCTTTGCATATTCAACTTATAATCACGTGGTGTAAGAATTTTATTAGGTTAGCGTACAACCGCACATCTCTCCAGACATTTGAACAATTATTATATCGTAGTTGCATTTAACTTCACACCTAATTTCTTAATAATTTTGTATGCAGCATTTTAAGTGATCTAGTAGTTAGTTATTTGGGATTTCTAGCAACGATTTTTAACACACAAATTGTTTAATGCATGTGGCTTTGCCCCTAGATTACTTGCCAGTGATTAGAGTAGTTCATTTTTTCTCAAACTAAATTGTTTGTGGTCAGATATTTTCAAAACAAGTTGTAATTATCAAGATATGTTTTGTTAGTTGTATCAACACATACCAGTTTTAACATGTTTACTGTAGTATAATATTAGTATGCCATCCCTGGTAGTACCGGCACTGTATTACATTTCAATATCTTGCACATACTTTCTTCTAAAATCACACACAAAATAGCACCGGTCTTGTTTTTGCATTAACGAATCAAATTTGTTTGTTTCCAGACCCATGGATTCCTTGTTATGTCTGTGGGTAGCTTTAGTGCTTTGCAGTTTCTACTGCCTGCACTAAAACTATTAGCAGAAGTAAAAACAATAATTTTCTAAAGGCTTTTTGTCCCCTCATTATCTGATTAGAGCTTTCAAGCAATGCCATTTAAAATTAGTTTCTGTATGACCTGGCTTGGTTGGCTATTACATTCTATTATTTTTTCAAATAAGAAAAGGAAACAAATTGATAATCGATCAAAGTTTATGTTGTCTTTTGTTTGGTTATTTTCGTTTTTAATCAATCCAAAAATAATGTTGCCCTCCAGCCAATGACAGGACATTTTGAGGACTTCTAGGCTTCGTGGCCAAGACCAAGTTCTTCAAAATGTGTTGTCAAGGACTCCACCTCTCTGCCTCTTCTAAATCAGTCTGAAATTCTATCATAGGCTCTAATTCCACTAAATCATGCAAAAATTGTGATAAAATATTCTAGTTTTTGAGCTGCTGAAATATGTCGTTTTTTAACAATGAACTTTTCAGTTGAAGTGTAGAGTAGTTAAATCCAAAACTTGGTTGGCTAGGCATTGCCTTGGTTCGAGTCAACTGTGAACTGGTAAGTGCATGGTTTGAATTGAGTTTCAATTACAGTTACTGGAAGTTGCGACAGTTTGAGAACTGATTATTTAATTTAGAACCTTAAAGGGTTGTTTGTTTTCATCAAGATTTTGGTTTTGCTGGCTGCTAGTGAACTTTTTATTTAATGTTAAGTTTTGAATGTATTGATTTTCCATTATTAGTTGAGATAGCATGATCAAACATGATAGTTACATTTTTGGGGTCATGGGTGTGCCAGGTGAGTTCATTCATGCCAAGTGATTTTCACTGTTAAGATGCAAAACTTGTTCAATGTTTACTTCCAACATCTGCTATTTGCTGGCAGAAAAAATTATAACGTTGCAATTTTATCAGGATTGTTGTGCAAGATAATTCGCTAAGCATTAAATAATTTAATCGCAGTAGTTCTATTGTTTCGGATTCTGTAAATTGTGTTGGAATATATATCAATTTGAAGATGCCCAACTGCCTGAGGTGAAACTGCAATCATCATTAGAATTAAGTTGCTCTCAAATTTATTCAGGTTAGTAGGTTTAACATGACATTGTTTTTGCTTTTTTTCAATTTACCAGATACGTTTGTTGGTTTTATGAACTTGCATATGATAATTATTTGTAAGGCAATTTTTTGCTGCCCTAAATCCTAAAAAAGTTTCCTTTATTTTTTACAAAAGCTGCATTTACTTTTGACAGAAGTTTAAGTAAGAAGTTAAATTTAGGCCTATGGACAAAGAGTTTAAACATGATTGGATGCTTGAAAGCAGTAGGGTAGGAGTTGGGGCCAGACATTTCCTGCAATGACTGGTTCTGACACTGTGGTATTAGCGCAGTTCTGGGGTTGTAGCTGAACTTTTGCAATATTAATAAGTTATTCCATCATAGAGAACACTAAGTCACAGCCAATGTGTCACAAAGCTTGTTGTTGTCCAATACCTAGAGAATACTGCAATTAAACTGAAATACCTTACTGTAGCTTCAAAGCATCTTTTTGGAATCATGCTTTTATGTTTTATGCTAGAATTGATAAAAGTTGCTCATAAAATCAGAAAAAGTTGCAGAATAAAAATTTATGGAGACAGCTTAAAACATTGTGCTACTGGAACATAAAGTCTCTGTGTTTCAAAAGCTTTAAAGAATTGCAAAAACTTACCCTATTTCAGATCTATTGGTAAGCTGCAATTTGATATCGTGTTTTGTTGTTTTTCTAGGCATAAACAATTGTCTATTCACATGGTTAATTTTGCCAGTGCAGCAGCCAGTAGCATAGCCGAGGAAGGTTAAGCCTCCCCCATTAGCCTGTCAATGAAAATGCTGAATAAGGAAAATACCACGTTTTTAGCACTTCTAAGAGTGTTTCTTTTTTGCACTGAAATGGACTAAAAAGAGATAAAGAGGTTTAAAGCATATTTTGGAACATATATTCAAGAGGGGGGTGTGTTTTGTCAAAAATAAAACTAACAAATCAATAAAAAGTTTGGAAAATGGCCAAAATAAGCAATCAAATTTGATCGCTAGTGTAAAAATGCTGAAAGTAGGTTTCATCAACAAATAAACTTTACACTCAGGATTATTAGTTAATTTTATCTATTTATGGTAAAAAAAATCCATTTCAGTTTCATCAACTGGGGTTGGGGGGCTATTCAGTATTAGTTGATTACCAATCTTATCTCTCAAGTATTTTTCCATCATTTCCCCCTAATTATTCTTCTCTATAAATTATAGACGAAATAGTTTACACCGTGAGAGTTTTATTGAACTATAGGATTTTATGATGTAAACAATTGAGAATTAAATTTTAACATTTGCCACCTCCCACTTAGCCCATTTCTGCAACCAGTTTAATCATGTATGCACTTCTAATTTCTATGTTACGCTTTTAAAGCATTAATTTCGATAAAATAGCCCTAAAATTGAGTTATTTTAGCAAAAACATGCAAAATTTTCAAATGCTAGGGGCGCCGCCCCCAGATCTCCATGCCTTTGGCAGTGGGGGCTTTGCCCCCAGGCCCCCAAAGCAACCCCCCATTGCAAATTTCTCGCTACGTGCCTGGCAGTAGCAGGCATTGTTGAATGCTAAACATTGTTCTTGAAGGGCTTCTGGTTCACCCAAAAATTACTGTATCTTTAAAAAAAAAAACTACCTAAATAATTTTAGTTGTATGGAAGGCATGCTGATATTGTGTAAAGTTACTTTAAATTTTTATACTACATGATGTATTAGGTGGTGAAAGGTGCTGGATATAGTTTTTTTTTGTTTTTGAAATGTAGTAGATTTCTGGTAGATTCCATCAGTTGCTGTATTTTGTGGGAGAGCGTTTTTGTTTAGACTAGCCTGCTTGGTCTTCTGCTCCTGCTTCTTGAAAGAAATAAGGTAGCAATAATGTCATCACCAAAAATGACCATAGGATTTTTCCCAAAGTGGAATTAATGTACTTTTGGAATCAAAACTTGGTCCATAACACATCTTTACATCATGGTTTGTATATTTCTTGAAGGTTATTGTTTTATGGAGTGTTTGTTGTAGGCTTCAGTGGAGAGTTGTTAAAGATGAAGGAAAAAAGTTTAAATGAGTGAGTTGCGGTCTTGTACAATTGCATGGAGGTATACGTTGTCGTTACGGCGGTATTCACCAATGAACATAATGTGGGTTGTGACTTTTCGCAATTGGATGGAGGTATATGCTTCTATTAAAGCAATTTTGATCAGTGGATTAGTATTTTTGTCTGACACTCTCTAACTCATCTCTGAATTGTTTTTTGTTTGCTAGAAGAAAATTGTTTGTTTTGGGGTGCATGCAAACCCACCAAAATGTAGAGAGAACACTGATATAGTTGCTGGATAGGTGTGCCAAAAGTTTGTAATTTACTTACTTTACTTACTTGCTTTGCTGGATCTTGAAGGTTTGGTGAATGGTAGTAGGTCGTAATTCGAATAAATTTTGGTTTTTGAAGTGCATGTGGAGGGCTATTTGTGAGGGATGCTGACTTTTGCTTTTGGGTAATAAACGGGGTTTGTTCGGTTAAGGAAAGCGTAAGCAGAATCAATGTTTCCTTTTAGGTTTTGGTAAGTCGGCATGTGCCAAAAAAATCGGCGATTTTCCTACGAACAATGAAAAACTCAATAATGAGTCGACGTGCGACCAATAAAAATTTTGAATAACTGATTATAATCGGCCTAATAGTTACGCAGAACAGAATTCTTTTTTATGCTTTTTAACATTGCTGGTAAGTTGGTTTCTCTGGCTAATGCATGTGGTGTTTTTAAAGCGTTTATTGATGGGGAGATATGGTCGTTTGATTCAAGTTTTTCATTCTTACCCAAAATGTTGAGATATGTCTAAAATTCATTCTCACCAAATTTCAAGTTTCTTCGCCTTTCCATTTTCAAGATATTGCACTTTGAAATTTGTTGTTTTTCAATTAGTTTAATGTTGCCATTTTAATAGTGTTTCTATGCCACAAAATAAAGGGAGTTTTTTGTTTAAGCATAATAAAATAAAGATGTTATTTGGTGGCATTTTTAAAAAAAAAATGTCTTCAAAGTCAATGTTGGATTTGTGTTTGATTGAGGGTTAGGTTTAATCCTAGAGTAGGGGTTTGAGTTAATGTTCGTGGTAATAAAGATTTTAGACTTGTCTATGTTTCCCGGTTACCAAACTGCTAGATAAACACTGGCCATAGCCTGGGAAATCCGTCTTTAGACCCCATTGCGTAATTGTCGCTTATTTTTAGTTTGCTCTAAACGGATAGAAAAATTAGTATCAGCTGAAAGATATGACCATGTGATTGAAAGTTTCACCTTTGGTCCGCTCCCAATTCGAATTCCTGTCTATGTCTATGCTCAGATCCTTGTAATGACAAAACCAATTACTGATACATATTTTGGTTTCATATTATGTTTTTAAGATAATGGCAACATAAACAGTTTAATTTTTGGGTCCGCGACAACTGACCGCGAACCAGATAACACTAATTGGCTGAGAAGGGCGATCATAAAAATATTTCACTATCCCCAAAGCCGTTATGCCCAAATCTTCACTTTGTGACAAAATTACTATGACGAAACCGTTAGTTCCTGGTCAGTTTGGTCGCTGTCTGTTTGTCACGGTCACTTGACTTGGCTCGTTAATTTTGACATATCTGCACATTTGGACAGCCAAAAAATATTGAAGACAAAATATCATAAGCAAAAGTAACGTCATCATGTGGTGGAAGTGGAAGCGAAGAAGGTGGAAGCAATTCACGAACTGGCGCTTCCACATCCCTGATAGCGATATGGTGCCTAATTTCAAAAAAAATTAGTGCTAGTAAAAGTTACTTAATTTGTGATGTTTTGGTTATTGGCAAATGATGGGCTAACACTTGGAGGCAGTTCATTGCGAAAGAGATTGTGATGACTGAACTGTAAACTGGCATTGCACAATGTACAGCTTTCTTCATTGACAATATTGCAATAAATAAGCAACGAAATAAAACTCTTTCTAGTTAAATTGCTGATCCTTGCCAAGAGCCTGATTTTGTTTATACATTACAGAAACTTTCAAAGCTGACAATTGAATCAGAAACGCTGAGTCATCACGTGGAAAAGCAAATGCAGCTTCTACCAGTAAAGAATCAAGTGCATTTTCAAGCAAAGACATCGAATTTAGTGCAGCTTCATGAAAAGAATATTCTTTAAAGTTATGTGTATCTAGAAGATATAACATCTTAAACTGACTTTGCTAAAGTGGTTATGTGGAACTAATAGTTAACGTATTGTTTATTATTGCTTGTTAAAAACGATTTAAGTCTATACTGTCCATAAGGTGAAAGTTTGTCGATTTTTGGCGTTGGGCTCTAGAAACTTATTGCAGTGAAGTGACAATAGTACTCTGAAACGGTGTATTGTTTACGATTTACATTATGGTTTAGGAGTAGTATCACTGCTCTGATATCATTTTTATTTCGTTTGTTGAAACTGCTTCTCCTTTTCCTGTAGTTAAGAGCGTTTGTAGAATAGAATGTTGCTCTACGGAATCTCAGCTAACTGATTTAGAACCCGAAAAAAAAAGGGTATTTTCAAGTAACTTTAGGAGTTGGTACTCTATAACTGCACAAACGACCACAGCTGATTTGATACCCAACTATCCACTAATCGTGTTTTATAATCCTCTGTGAGGGCGGCTCTCCTTTTCTGCTCCGAAACAAGCACGTAAAAAGCATTTGTCTCATTCTTTTCATTTTAGACCTTGACATTGTATAAGTTATAGATTGTGCATCTATGTCGGGCTTCATAGTAAAAAAAAAGTATTTTTTCTTGACGGTTGGTTAACGGATAGCATTACAAAATCTTTTCAGTGATAATGTAAAGTGCAGTTTTAGTAAATGACGCAGTGTTTCACTGCAGTAGCCTACACTGTGTTATCGTTTAAGATGTCCACTGTCTGGGTTGATTGGGAAATCCGACGGACGCTCCTGCATGAAAAGGCGATTTAGCCCATCTGAAAAAAAAAACGTCCTACCAGGGCTAGGTGTTCAGCCTATTTTAGCAAAAAAAATGACAGTGGTGTGCCTTTAAGACTCTGCTTTCTTTGGTCGACAAAGTTCGAGTTCAAGTTTGGCAAAAATATTTAGTTCGACTTCGTGCTGGCGCTCATTGCAAACAAAAAGATATAACTATTTCGCTGATTCGGTAGGTTCACAATTGTTAGTATTTCAGCTGTTGCCTAACGTCGAAATTTTACGTGTTATGGCAATGTTAGGTGTTTTTTTGGAAAGGAATGATGTATTTGGCGCAAAAAATTCAAGATGTTTAAATAATTTTTCCATATTACTCTACCTTTTGACTAATAGTAGTACGATTTTCGGAAACTATGTTATGTTTAATATTTTGGTAAAAGTAAGGTATACACATGAATTTATCAACTGCAATAAACAACTGTACTTTTCTGTCACAAGTAGGTTGTATGTACCATTAGACGTAGCCAGGATTTTTCATTAGGGGGTGGGGGGGCACGAACCTCAAATCACTTGCAATGACGTTATCATAAATTTTTGAAAGAGAAACTTTTAATGGGAGAAAGATGTAAAATGAAAGATCAGAAGCCGTGGCCTGGTTCTTCATGTAACCAGGATTTTGCTCACAGGAGAAGGCTTGAGCCAAAAGTTAAAATGTCTGAACTGGAAGACGCGTTGAGTAAACTAGTGTAAGTAAAACGTATCACAGACAAGGGTTTCGGGACTCCGCCCCAGCCGCTGCGTGGTTTTTTGTAAAAAAATTGCTATTTTAATGCCATTAAATCACGTTTTGCACGTTTTTCGAGCCATTTAAAGAACTAAAGTTTTAAAATTTGAAAGCCAATTGAAAAAATAAAACTGTTTAATTCTCCTTTAAAATCTTGCATTTAAGAATTTAATTTTGTAAGTGATTTGGCCCAGGTGGGAGGAAGTAAGGCACACTGCCCCGTGTAATATTTCAGCAGTAAAGGATAGTTTGCACGCCCACTTAAAGAATAGTAGTTTTGAGTACCAGTCGCCATAAGATGTAGAAAAGTAACGTTAACTGTACAGTAGAACATAAATTCTTTTTCACTTCTAATTTTGAAAGCTATCAATTACATACCTGGTAATGTCAAATTTAAGTTCATAATGCGCCATTTTTTTTATTTTCGGTTCTTAAGTGAGTTTCATGGACTACGAATATTGTTGTAAGATGTTCAATGTAGCACAGCGGTCATTTAAGAGTTGGAAAGCCTATACCTAGCTGACGAGAGATAAACAGAAGCTGTACAAAGCTGCTACACTCTGTGAGTGGGCTATCTTGGCAGACATGTGGTGCAGTTCAAAGCGTCGTTCCTTTACTTTTTCACTTCTGTTAGTGGCAGAGGTGAAGTCCTTGAGGGCGTCCTTAGCCTTAAGGACACATTTTGAAGCCTACAATCCCTCGAAAATGTCCTATCCTCGGCTCGAGGACAGCACTTTTTTTGTTTCGTTAAAAATGAACCATGGATAAGACCTTTTTTTACTTTACTTTGGAATCGGCAAAAACCTCGCGGAAAATTTGGAAAGTTTTTTTTTCTGGAGGTCGCCTGAAAAAAATTTAGGGGAGAGAACATTTGCGCCTTATGTACTTGGCCTTGGCCTCAAGAAGTCGGTCCTTAGCTTCGGCCTCGGATTTTTTTGTGTCCTTGGCCTCGAAGGCAGGGCTCGAAGGTTGCGTACTTGACTCCACCTCTGCAAAATAGTGAAACAAGGTTTGGGCACCTCTTTTATTACCTTTAATTAAGTAGTTCTTATTTCTTCAATAAAACCGATTTCGAGCCGTAGGCCTATCAGTTTGGACGGGCTTGGCTATTGATGAATCAGATATTTGGTCCATGGTTTTCGAATTTTAGCATGTTCCACTTAAGTGATATCGAACATAGCTTTCTTTATTGTTTAAAAAAATATTGCAAAATAAGCATTGCGATGTTCTATTATCTCGATCCTAGTTTTGCAAGAAATTTTGAAATTTAACCTTTTCTGATGTCACAAAATTTCAAACGCAGGGTTGCCCCAATGGTACGGAGCCAAACGCATTAAATCGATTTTCGCAAGAAAGGAAAGTAGTAAAACAAGGTTTGGGGCACCTCTTTATTACCTCTGTAGTTGTAGTTCTCATTTCTTCAATAAAACCTAGCTAGAGCAGTATCTCTTTTTATGCAATTGGGTCGTTGTTTGAAAGTCTATTGTTCAATGAAGTTAGGCACTGTCGCGAAGTCCCCAGATATCGCTTGCGATGTCACATTCTAGTTTACATTTCTTTTTATTCTCTCGATTCTAGAACGCGTATTGACGCTGTTGAGCTGATTGTAAGAATATATTTATTGCTATGGTGGTCTTTTTGTGTTTTGGAAGTTACATTTTACTGTCTAATCTAATTTCAAAATAAAGTAAGTTCGGATGCACTAACGAAGCTGCGATCGGAAAATCTTAGGAAATTGCGAACAACGATAATTAATAGGCTGCAGCTTAATATTTGCCACAAAAAAGAGCTCCTTTCTTCGCTTTCTTCTATAAAACTCGTGCTAACACGCAACAAGTGTTACCAGTGCAAATTGGTTTGTACAGGTACGATGAATGAATGGTGCAAGATATTAACGATGAAAACCTTAACGGAAGTTAACAGAACTTAACGAAAGTTAATTAAGTCCGTTAACAAAGCTTAACGGAAGTTAATTTAGTCCGTTAACATGAAAAAACTTTTTAACGGATTAACGAGTTAATGAAAAAGTTAGCTTCGTTATTAACGGATTAACAATTAACGGACTTGTGCCCACCTATGGTTACCGGTAAAAAAAACAACAACTATGTTTAGGTCTATTGCCCTTGCAGTATTCCGCGCAGGGCCGGGGCTAAGGCTGGCTGGTCTTAAATTTCCGTTATTTTTAAATCTCGTTCTTTTTTATTTCCTTTTTTAAGTGCCAACGTTAGGATATAAGTTTGGGTCAGTTAGAGTTGGACTTAGAGTTAGCTTAGAGTAGGTTAAGAATTTAAGTTTAGGTTAAATTTGAGTTAGACTTAACAAAAAGCTGCTAGCCAGGATTTTTGATTGGGGGGGGGCAAACGACAAATCACATGCAATGACGTCATCAGAAATTTTCGAAAGTGGGACTTTTTGTGGGACAAAGATATTGCAGATTAGCAGATCAAATGCCGTGGCCTGAGTGTTGGCACACAACCAGGATTTTACTATATGGAGAGAGCTCAACCTCCCCCAAAGAGTGTAAATTGGGATGCGAATTGAGCGAACTAGTGTGTCTTAAACGTATCATAGACGGGGGTCTAAGAAGGCTATTGGGAGTCTGGGGACGAAGCTCCCAGCCGCTAGGCAGTGTTTTGTAATGTTTTGGGAAAAACTAGCTATTTTAATGCCATTGCCAATTTATTTAGAACCATTTAAAAGAACTAGATTTTTAACTTGTGAAAGCCAATTGAAAAAATTAAATTGTTCAATCCTCCTTTTACTTACAATGTAAGTCCAAACCACGCTTAATATCTTGTATTTCGGGGCTAAATTTTGTTGGTGATTTGGCCCAGGTAAGGAAAACAATTGTCTCGAGCAATATTATAGCAGTAAATAATAATTCACTCGAGGATTTTTGTTTTGTCATAAAAATAAACAGTTCTAGGAGTACACATACGACCAGGGGGCCCAGGCCCCCTCAATTCAAATTCAATAATTAGTATATTGAGCACTTTCCCCAGCTAATTTTTGATTTCAAAACTGTTTTGCCGCGGAAAAACTGGAGAGGTGTAGATGGATTTTTATGTAAAAATGGTACAATAGAGAGTTACGCCTACTAACCATGTTATTGCCCTGGCCGGATTCACATTGCGCGGTGCACATAGCACTTTGGAGATTTTCTCAACATCTTTCAGCCAAATGTAGACAAAGACCAAAAAAGGCTCACCATTTGAGCGCGCGGCTCCTACCAGGTACTGCGCCATATTTTGGTAACTCCGGCCCTGGTTATTGCATTACGCTCATAAAAAGGTATGGCGAGGGCCTGAGATATCAACTTTTCGGACAAAAGCTTTTATTTTCTCCGCGGTTATACACTTAAATTGGTTCGCAAAAATTGAAGTGAGTGGGGCTCGGGGCCCCTGTATGGTTGTCAATTATGTTGTTAATTACCGTTGTAAGCGAAAAATGCTAAAAGAAGCTAAAACTGAAAAACAATTAACTTTTTTGTCATATTTTGTCATTGGAGACATTTCAATTAGATGGGGCGGGCCCCCTGGGTGCGCTTATGTGCGCCCCCCCTGGCTACGCTCATGGGGCCCTTCTGGCTCCTGGCTACGCCTAAGGGGCCCTGTGCCATATGGTAAATCCAGCCCTGGTTATTGCATTACGTTCATAACAAGATTAGATGAGGGCCTGAGGTAGCTGCTTTTAGGACAAAGACCCTTAATTTCACCCGGATTATACAATTAAATTGGTTGGCAAAATTTGAATTGAGGGGGCCCGGGCTCTTTGATCGTCAATATTATTGTCAATTACACTGCACGCGTGTACTGTGGTACGTGAAGATGCTAAAAGAAACTGAAACTGAAGAAACAAGGCGTTTTTGTCACCTTTTTCTCATTGGTGACGTTCCGATTGGGGGGAGCCCGGGCCTCCTGGGCTCCCTGGCTACGCCTATGATGCATAAGCCATGATTGCTAGATCTGTGTTTTTTGTTGTGACATGCTAGTCTACTGTACAACGAAAACTTGCCTGTTTTTTTTACACTGCATACAATTAGCTGTTTCATACTGAGCAGGGTTGTGGAAGCGAAAGCGGTGGAAGCGATTAAATTTTTTGTGGAAGCGGAAGCACTTTAATGAAAGATACCGGAAGCGGAAGCGAAATCGGAAGCCACTAATTCTATCCGGAGCTGGAAGCGGAAGCAAAAAATTCCAAAGGTGAGGAAGCGGAAGCGAACTCGGAAGCATAAAACTTCAAGAGGAGCTCGAAGCGGAAGCATTAAAAATTTGGCTGCTTCCACATCCCTGTTTTGAAGTTTTAAATTCATAACGATCAGCTGCCAAGTGACGACAGTCATGTGATTTCAAAGCATGTTTCCTTGTTTATGAATTCAGCACAAAAAAATTCAAGCTAAAACACTTAATATCAGAGTTGGAGTCGAGGACACAAGGCTCGAGGCCAAGGCCAAGGACACAAAAAAATTTCGAGGCCAAGGCTAAGGACACAAAAAAATTTCGAGGACAAGGCCAAGGACAGACCCTCTCGAGGCCAAGGATCAAGGACACAGGCGCAGGTGTTCTCCAAAAAAAAGAAGGTCTTCAAAATTTTTTTCAAGCGATCTCAAAAAAAAGGTCTTCAAAAATTTTTTTCAGGCGAAAAAGGTTTTCAAAAATTTTTTTCAGGCGATTTCTACTTCAGAAAAACAAAAAAGGTCTTTGCAAATTTTCTGCGAGGTTTCTGGCGCTTTTCAACAAAATTACAACGGTTCAAAAAATAGTGCTGTCCTCAAGCCGAGGACAGGGCAATTTTCGAGGACTTGAGGCTTCGAGGCCAAGGACTTCAAAATGTGTCCTCGAGTGCAAGGACGTCCTCGAGGACTCCACCTCTGCTAAATATGCAAGCTTTTTAGCAAAAAACTTACCCTTGATTAATCGTTTGGTTTAAATTTATCATATTTTGAATTTTTACATTCAAAGAAAGATAAAAAATATCATTGTTGAAATTTGTGAATTATTTTACCGCAACACTAATAGTAAAAAAATTATTCAAGCGTATGATTTTAAAATATCCATCCGCGTTCGATTAAAAGCGGTATATCTAAAAAACAGCTCCAGGTTGCAACTGAAAACAATTCAATCATTAATCACGCAATAAAAATCTATTTGTAAAAAGTTTTTCAGCAGGTACCTCGGTGGTATCACGCGACAACACAATTTTGGACAGCGTGACAAGGCCTATACAGGCTTATTTTTGTTTTATTTCAAAAAAATCGATGCACCTGTCGTACCGTCTTGCTTCAAAATAAACTAAGAAATAGTGATGCGATCGTCCACTTACGATTTTACTCTACAGACAGGGAGTAACTTCACACTTTCGAAGAATTAGTGAACAAAAATTTGTTCTGGATTGTATTTTTTTCCGGTTTATTTTTTGATAACTCGTAGAACTCATCGTAAATTTCACAACGCACTATAAATTTTGACAAAGCAAGGAGAAAAACTCAAGTAACGCAAATATTAAAAACTGTGTTAGACTTTTTGCGTTGATTTTGCATGCTGAACAAAGGATATCGCTAAAATTTACACTTTCAACATTTTACTAGTCAAAAATTTTGTGCTGAATCTTGTTTTTCCGGGATGATTTTTTGATAATTCCATAGAAAATATCGTTAACTTTTAAAATCAATTTGAAGTTTGAAAAAGAGTGAAGTACTGTATAGTTCAAGAAATTCAGTTTTTTGTAACACTTGCCGGCCATTTTCCATCATAAAAGATAGAAGATGCGAGAAATTTTCGACTCATTTTTGTCTACATGAACGCTTTACAAGGGAATGAATGATTCGCTCAACTTTTAAGCTAATTAAAGTGACTTTGACCTGACCCACCCAAAAAAGTCCTTATGACGCAACACTTGCAAAAAATTGCGGGACATTTTTAACAATGGAGTGAGCATGCTGAGTAGTTAATACAGTATAATGTAATGATTTGATTTTTTGTCACTATAATAAAATAACGTTCAATCGGCCAAGTTTGCTCGAAGAAGGTAGCTGCAGAATGAGGTAACAAACAGGTGAAAAGTCAAGTAGATACGCAACTTTAGCCTGCAAATGTAGCAGAGGTAAGAGGCAAAGGTGGAGTCGAGGACACAAGGCTCGAGGCCAAGGACACAAAAAAAATCCGAGGCCAAGGCCAAGGACAGCCTTTCCGAGGACAGACACTCTGGAGGCCAAGGACAGGAATGCTCGAGGCCAAGGACCAAGGACACAAGCGTGAGTGCTCTCCAAAAAAAAAGGTCCTCACAAAAATTTTTTAGGCGCTCTCCAAAAAAAAAAAAAGGTCTTCACAAAAATTTTTCAAGCGATCTCCGCAAAAAAACGTTTTCCAAAAGATTTTTCAAGCGCTTCACAAAATTTTAACAATTCAAAAAATAGTGCTGTTCTCGAGCCGAGGACAGGCCAATTTTCGAGGACTTGAGGCCTCGAGGCCAAGGCCAAGGACTTCAAAATGTGTCCTCGAGGCCAAGGACGTCTTCGAGGACTCCACCTCTGGTAAGAGGGTTGTTTAGGTTGTAAAGTTCCACAAGGTCATTGGTAGTTCTGACTTACGTAGACGGTTAGGACTTTTTTTAGGCAGTGTTCTATGGCTACATGTTAGACTCATAGACGTAGCCAGGATTTTTGATTGGGGGGGGGGGGGCAAACCACAACTCACATGCAATGACGTTATCAAAAGAGGAAGTTTTTGTGGGGCAAAGTTATCGTAGAATTAGGGTTACCATATTTTTCTGACAGAAAACCGGGACAGTCATAGTTTTGCGTGATTTTTCAGGTGATATCAAAAAAAAGTCTATACTCCAGCGACCATAGGCGTAGCCAGGGGGGGCCCAGAACCCCCCCAATTAATGTACCACCAATGATAAAAATTATGACAATATAGCCTAGCGATGTTTAGTTGCAGTTTTTTTTTCAGTAATTACGCACATAACAGCAATTAACAATAACATTAATGACAACAAGGGAGCTTCGGGCCCCTAACTAACAACCAGGGGCCCCTAACTAACGACTAGAGGGTTCCGGGGTTCATAACCAACAACCAGGGGAGCCCGGAGCCCCTAACTGACAACCAGGGGGCCCTTGGGCCCCTATATGACGACCAGGGGGCCCTAAAGCCCCTAACTAACAACCAGGGGGCCCCAAGGCTCCTAACTAACAACCAGGAGCCCCGGGGCACCTAACCAACAAGCAGGGGGCCCCCTAACTGACGAACAGGGGCCCCTAACTAAAACCAGGGTTCCCGGAGCCCCTAACCGACAACCAGGGTTTCCAGAACTCCTGACTGATAACCAGAGTGCCCTGGGGCCTCTAACTGACTAGTAGGGAACCCCGGGGCCCCTAAATAACAACCAAGGAACTCCAGGGCCCCTAATTGACAACTAGAGGGCCCTGGGGACTCTAATCGACAACCAGGGGCCCCTAACTGACAACCAGGGGGTCCTGCGGCTCCTAACTGACAACCAAGGGGCTCTGAGGCTCCTAATTAACGACCAGGGGGCCCTGGGGTCCCTAACTAACAACCAGGGAGTTCCGGGGCCTCTAACTAACAACCAGGGAGACCCTGACTGACGACCAAGGGTTCCGGGCCAGGGTCCCCTTAATTCAAACTTTCAATAATTTATATGCAAAACCTGTAAGAAATCTAAGAGCGTTGTCCTAAAAGTTGCAACCCCAGGCCCTCTTTTAACGTTATTATGAACGTAATGCTATAACACAGGCGGTAATGCAAACCCCCCAGTTGAAATACTACCATTGATAAATGTAACGAGAGCAAACCCAGTATGTTGTCCTTGTACGGAATTGCTGTTTCTTTAATTTAGGATTTATGCATACAAAATTAAGTAATAATAATGACGACCACGTGTCAACGTCATAATAATGTCATGCAATTCTTGAACGTTTCAACAAACTGTCAAGTGACTTGACTCGAGTCCTCCATATTTTGGAAAAAAAGTTATTTTAATTTTGCTTTAAAAGTTTTTTTTAATGAAAGAACTTAAGGGCGCGATCTTATCTCAAAATCATAAGCGTAGTCAGGGGGATGGCCCAGGGGGCTCAGGCCTCCTCAATTGAAATGCCACCAATGACACAAATTTGACAAAAAAGCCTTGTTTTTTCATTTTCAGTTTCTTTTAGCATCTTTGCGTACGACAGTACACGCGTACTATAGTAATTAACAATAAATAATATTGACGACCAGGGGGCCCGGCGCTCCCCCTTAATTCAATTTTTCCAACCAATTGAAAGGTATAACCAGGGTGAAATCAAATTTTTTGTCCTAAAAGTTGCTACCTCAGGCCCTCATCTAAACTTTTTATGGACGTAATGCAATAACCAGGGCCGGATTTGCCATTTTGCTCAGTGCCAGGGTCCCGCCCTCAGATAGTAGGACTTTTTTCTTCTTCACTTATATTTGGCAGGAAGATATTGCAAAAATTCCCTAAGCGCGCAATGTCAATCCGGCCCGGGTATAACACGTTTAGTAAGCGTAACCATCTATTGTACCACTTTTCAATAACGATTCACCTCCACCTTGCCAGTTTTTGCGCACAAAATACTTTTAAAAAAATTGCAAGGGAAAATGCTCATTGAAGAAATTATTGAAATTGAATTGAGGGGTCCTGAGCCCTCTGGCTGTACATGTACTCCTATAACTAGTTAACTTCATGACAAAACAAAAATCTGTAAGAAAAATCTTCTAGTGAATTATTATTTACAGCTAAAATATTGCAGGAGGCAATGCGCCTTACTTCCCCCTACATGGACCAAATCACTTACAATTGAAATTTTACACCATAATGCAAGAGTTTAAACGTGTTTTGGACTTTAGTTGCAAATAAAAGGAAGATTGAACAATCACAAATTTTCGATTGGCTTTTAAATGTTAAAAATCTAGTTCTTTTAAATGGCTCTGAACACGTGCGAAATGTGATCCAATGGGATTAAAATACCTTTTTTTCCAAAAATACAAAAATCACCCAGCGGCTGGGGCTTTGTCCCCAGACCCCCGTCTGTGGTACGTTTGAGTACACTGGCTTACTCAACACGTCTCCTAAGTTAGACATTTGCACTTTTTAACTATTAGTTTTTGCCCTATCCCTTAACCAAAATCCTAGTTAAGTGATAAAAGGCTACGACATCATACCTTCCATTCTACGATATCTTTGCCTCACAAAAAGTTCTTTTTTGAAAATTTCTGATGACGTCATTGCATATGATTTGTGATTTGAGCCCCCCAATCAAAAATCCTGGCTACGCCTACGCCAGCGACCCACGGTTTTTGCGTAATTTTGAAGATGATCTCCAAAAAAAAAGGTCTTCACTCCAGCGATCCACGTGTTTTTGCGAATTTTCGAGTGGTCTTCACAAACAAACAAAAAACCGGCACATTTTTACCAACCGGCCGGGACCCCGGGACATGGCCTTAAAACTGGGACTGTCCCGGCTTAATCGGGACGTATGGTAAGTCTACGTAGAATAGATCTGAAGCCGTAGCCAGTAGTCACTTAACCAGAACTTTGGTGAAGAAGAGGGCGAAAATTAATTATTAGAAAGTGCAAATGTCTAACTTAGGAGACGTGTTGAGCAACGTAGTGTACTCAAACGTATCACAGACGGGGGTCTGGGTGCGGAGCCCACAGCCTCCGGTGGCTATGGGGGTCTGGGAGCAAAGCCCCCAGCCGCTTGGCAATGTTTGTAAGTTTTTGGAAAAAACAGCTATTTTAATTCCATTGGATCACATTTCGCACGTGTTCAGAGGCTAGATGATCTAGATTTTTAACATTTGAAAGCTAATCGAAAAAATTTTAATTGTTCAATTCTCCTTTTACTTGCAATTAAAGTTCAAAACAAGTTTAGAATCTTGCATTACGTGGAAAAATTTTAATTGTTAGTGATTTGGTCCATGTAAGGGAAGTTAGGCACATTGCCTCCTGCAATATTTTAGCACTAAATAGTAATTCACTCAAAGATTTTTGTTTACTTAGAGATTTTTGTTTTGTCATGAAGTTAACCTGTTATAGGAGTATATGTACGGCCAGGGGTCAAAGCCCCCTCAATTGAAATTCAATGATTTCTTCAATGAGCATTTTCCCTAGCTTTTTTGTTTAAGTATTTTGTGTGTAAAAACTGGCGAGGTGGAGGTGAATCGTTATTGAAAAATTGGACAATAGATGGTTACGCTTACTAAACATGTTATTCCCGGGCCGGATTTACATTGTGCGGGGCCCCTGGCACTTAAGGGATTTTTGCAACATCTTCCAGTCAAATATAAGTGAAGACCAAAAAAAGTCCTACTATCTGAACGCGGGATTTGGGCACTCTGCTACATCGCAAATACGGCGCTGGTTATTGCATTACCTTCATAAAAAGTTTAGATGAGGACCTGAGGTAGCAACTTTTATGGCAAAAACCCTTGATTTCATTCTGGTTATACGTTTAAATTGGTTTGAAAAAATTGAATTACGGGGGTGCGCCTGGCCCCCTGGTCGTCTATATTATTTATTGTTAATTACTGTTGTAGGCGTGTACTGTTGTACGCTAAGATGCTAAAAGAAACTGAAAATGGAAAAACAAGTTTTTTTTTGCCAAACTTTTGTCATTGGTGGTATTTTGATTGAGGGGGCTCGGGCCCGCTGTGCCAACCCCCCGGCTACTCCTATGATTTTGAAATAAGATCGCGCCCTTAAGTTTCTTCATAAAAAAGAAACATTAAAAGCAAAATTAAAATAACTTTTTTTCTAAAACGTGGAAGATTCCGGTCAAGTCACTTGACAGTTTGTTGAAACCTCCAACAATTGCATGATATTATCATGACAAGGACACGTGGTCGTCATTATTGCTACTTACTTTTGTACGCGTAAATCCTAAATTAAAGAAACTGCAATTCCAGACAAGCACAACATACTGGCTAATGGCTATGCTCTCATTACATTTATCATTGGTAGTATTTCAATTGCGGGGTTTGCACTACCGCCTGTGTCATAGCATTAAGTTCATAATAACGTTAAACGAGAGCCTGGGGTTGCAACTTTTAGGACAAAACTCTTAGATTTCTCACAGGTCTTCCATATAAATTGCAAAAAAAAAATGAATTGAGGAGCCCCTGGCCCGGGACTCTTGGTCGTCAGTTAGGAGCCCTGTGGTTGCCAGTTGGGGGCCCGGGGGCCCTCTGGTCGTAAATTAGGAGCCCTAGGGTTCTCTGGTTGTCAGTTAGGGGCTCCGAAGCCCCTGGTTGTCAATTGGGGCCCCCCTGGTTATTAGTTAGGGGCCCAGGGGCCTCCTGGCTGTTGGTTAAGGGCCTCGGGGCTCCCTGGTTGTTAGTTATGGCCTTGGGGGCTCCTAGTTGTCTGTCAGGGGCCCCCTGGCCCTTGTCCGTTAGGATCCCAGGAGCCCCCTGGTTGTGGGTTAAGATCCCCAGGGCCACCTGGTCGTAAATTAGGAGCCCTGGGATCCCCTGGTTTTCAGTTAGGGGCCCCGGAGCCCCCTGATTGTTAGTTAGAGGCTTCCTCGTCGTCATTAATATTGTTGTTAACTACTGTTATGTACGTAATTACCGAAAAAAACTGCAACTAAACATCGCTAGGCTATGTTGTCATAATTTTTTATCATTGGTGGTATTTTAATTGGGAGAGGCCTGGGCCCCCTGCCCCCCTGGCTACGCGTATGGTTAGACTTAAGTACTGTTAGATACTGTAACACACTTGCCAGCAACTGCTGGCAAGCAAAAGAATGTTTACCTAAACGCATGCAGTGGGCAGTAGTGTTGACAGGATTTTTTCATGGGAGGAGGAGTTGCACAAAAGGCGCTGTTTCCATTCAAGTTATTTTGGAATTGCGATTGGAGGGTTGCAAAGTTGTTGGAGCTCTTAAGGTCTCAAAAATTTGCCGGTTTATATAAGTGAAAAGCAAAACAAGTCTTTCCGCACTTCAAGCTCATAATTTCGAGCAATTTTGGGCTATTTTGCGAGGTCGATTTCCTCATGAACTCTTTCTATTAGCTTCTCCAATTCTCAATGGGGTGAGTTCTTACCCGTGGCTATTTGCTATGCGATTGAACGCAAAAAAAAAGAAAACAATTAGTGCAGTCGCCAGTAGCGTTCACGAGCACCCAAAAAATGTATTTTTTTTACCTATATTTTCGGAATCCTGAATAAACGTACTTTTGGAATCGCCAATGTTTCCACCCAATTTCCGGTTGTTTTGGCGGAAATCGGGGATTCCCCGGCGAAATGTTGTTGACTTTTGTCGCTGAGATAGGGTTGATTTTGATTCTAAAAATTGTATTTCTGTATGAGGTAGACAGTCGAATTTAGGTTCAAACGAAAGAGGAAGATAATTGCAAACTTTTCATCAAATAATTTTTGGTTTGTTTTATTATGACGTCACGATATGGTTGATTGATTCCAAATTTTTACAAAAAGTTTTTAATCAGGGTGCATATCGTTAGTTATTACAGCTAAAGTTGACGGAATAATGTCGTGAAAGTTGCATCGTCGATAAACCAGTTTCTTACCGACAAAATGAAACAAAAGTGACATCTTTATGACGTCATTAGACAAAATTAGGTAGTAAAATGCAAAACCGAATAGACGCGCTTTTCAAACAAATTGCACGTGACAGCGAGTATTTTGATCGCGGCGCTGCGGTTTTCGTAGCAAAACATCAAAGAAAATCAGTTTCACGTCGCAAACGCACCAAATGACGTTTGTATTAACACTTTTTTACTGTGTGGATGCATGAAGATAAACTCTGTTTAAAATTGAAGAACAAAATAAGAACATTCATTCCTGAAGTAAAATAGGTAGAACTAATTTAATAGTTCACAGACACATCACGTCTTACAATCCTACTTCATTTGACAACACCTTAATGCTGTCTCCACATCGAAATGGGTAATTGTTTCAACCCCAAGTGACGCCGCAGGTGAGGCGGAGCCCCCCATCGCGGGAGCATTCCCGTGTTTCCAAGTCAACTGACTTTGTCATCAGCGTTATGCTTCATCATCAGTGTTGTGCAAAATAAGAACAGTTTTATGCTCAGTGCAAGAAAAACTTTTAAGAATTTTTTTTTTAATTTATTGCTATTTTGTGGCAAAGAATGACATTGCAATAGCAAAATGTTCAGGCACATTGTTTTGAAAAGTGATAAAGTTGGTAGAGTAAGAATAAATCTGTATATAAACGGTGTTTCTATCATTTTCTTATGAAAAAGTATCAAATTTTTGCAGAAAACAATATTGCCACCAGCAAAAAAGCGTGAATAAGCTTATCTAGATGTTTTAATTTTCTGTGTTGTCCTGAGCGGACTCCTTGTTTGCAAAAGTGTCTTTTAATATAACTGAAGAATTGTAAGTTACAAAAGATATTTGATTTTTTGTGTAAAGTAGTGCACAATTTTCAAATCAAATTGCTCTGCATATGCAAAAAATTGTGGTCTTTTCTATGTAAGAATATTAAAACTTAAAACGTAAAAATCTTACAAAGAAAATATCTACAACATTAGGTAATTATTTTATCAATGCCAATTTGCTTTGATCAAGAGATAACAAAAGAACTTGCAGTCTTTGTGTCCAATTGCCATCTACCCACCTGTTTACCTCAAGTAATGAATGCTACACATTACATCTCTTTTGATCGTCAAGTAACAGAGCTGTGAATTCCAGTTTTTATAGTTTAGTTCCATTGGGGATCGAACCGGAGTCTATACAGCTTTTTTGTGATCATGATCTGTATCATCTACAAGGTGTCGAGTCTTTAAACAAATTAGAAGTACCGGTAATAGTGTGAAATCATTGAGCGCATATATAGGCGTGTTACGTAAGCGTGACATTTGACTACAATGACGTAATTATCGTGATTAGGTTGAAGCCCCCCCTCCCCTTAGCCAAGTCACTTAGAAAAATAACCCAGGCACTCTTTTTAACGTGTTTTGAACGTGACTGAAAACTATGAAAAGCTGAAGATAAGTAATAAAACCTTTTATAACGCATTTTTGTAAGTAATCATCAGATTTTTGCTATGCTTCTCGGTATTACCATTGTTAATATGCCTAAGAGTAAGCATGACCAATCATAAAAGACAAATTTTAATCAAAAGAATAACTTGTGTAGTTTATTCTACAGTAAAGTTAAGGACAAATGGGGCAGAAAATTCGTGAAAATTTAAGAATAGCCAGCCTCAACCCAAAATTTAGGTTCTTAAAAAAAAGGATTTGGAAGGCTTTTGGCTTCAAAATGCGTGCTACCATAATTTTCTTAAACGAATGGGTACAAGATCCAAATTTTTTGAAGACATGTGGCTAATACTAGAACTAGCGGCGTTGAACTGTTTTTTACTACTCTATCATGCTCCTGGACGAATTTCGGGCACCTCGAACCAAACCGTAGGTTTCTTGCCTAATGACCCTGGCACGGTACGTAAGTGAGTATAGTGCATGCCCACCTGCCTGAAATTGTCTAAACTGAAGTTCTCGGTGACGTATACACCCGTTTGACGAATTTGATTGTAATTTACTGACCCCATGCAAAATAAATAATTAAGCAAATGATCCCAGGAGTTTGCAAGGTTTAGCTATGGGCTACTCTCACAGAGCAGCCGGTAGAAAGAAAGCTGGCGTGTGCAATCGTGAAGCTTTTTTGTAAGAGGAACCCTAATCAAGTAAAGTCTCGTATGGCTCTTTACTTAATTTTTGCACGATGTAGTGACGTCCACTACAATGAGTTTAAATAATGGGTCAGTTTGATCAATCATGTTAATATGCCAGAGGAACCAAAACCACGGAAGGGATTAGGAAGCGGAGCTCTCAGCAGCTGCTGAAATTCCGTTAGACTTACTAAGGGGTCTAAAGAAGCGGCCTTTTCTGACAGACAAAATTTGTAGATTGTTCCAAAATAATTTAGCCGAAAGATGTTTAAAAAAGGCTGACACATAAACTGTACTATAGAAAAGCCATTATTAATTGCAAACAGACTTGCTGCTGCTGAACGGTTTTTGCTAAAGTAACAGTTATGTGAAATTTCGTAGACGCCTCTGACACCATAAATCATTTTAGCAATCCAAAGGTATTTAACTGCATAAAACCACCAAGGAAACCACAAGGGTATCAGAGATATTGCAACTACGGGCGGGGAACCATACCAATGTCGGTTTGCAAGCTGTGTTCTCCGTCGCTGCATCGCTTAATTTGGTTTTCTCGTTGTTCTTCCGCCTGATGAGTCCCTTGAACAAGGACGAAACCGGTCGCGGATGCTCACCTGTGCAATTCCTGTGGTGGTGTGATCATCGACTAGCTTGCTGATCGACATTGTTTTCTCCTTTTCCTAAGGTATTTGGTAAAATCAGTCATTTTAAAATCGTTCTCACTTTTTGAGATGTAGATCACAGTCAAAGTCATTTGCATAGAAGACAGTTTGGTTCGAGTTTTAATTTTACACTGTCTTTAATGATTTTTTTCCAGTCTGTATCTACTGTATTAAAAAAGTAAGTAAACCTATTTAAAAAACAGTACGCGTCAAAATAAAATTTTGAAACCCTACAAACAAACTGCTTTTCCCGTATTCGCAAACCTCGAGTGTTTTAGCAAATAAAAAAGTGAATAAATAGCAGGGGCTAGCATCACTGGCGTAACTGACGGGGAAAGGGGGCAGGGAGACATTTTCCTCCAGATGTGGGCCCCTTATAAATAATAATTATGGCTACACATTCATTAGGGGAAAACAAAACGACAAGAGCGAAAAGAAGTCTTCATCTAAAACTCAACGAAAAAAAGCAACGAATTTTCGGTCAAGTCCTTTTTTAGACTTCAACTAGATTTTACGGAAAAACCAACGAATCTTCAGTGAAGTCCTTTTTTCTTCATTTAAAATTGACAGAAAAATAAGGAGCGAATTTCTAGTAAGTGTTCTTTGTCTCCTGGTTCAAACCTCTAGTTACGCCACTATAAGCTAGCATGTATAGATTTCCTACGTATATTGCAAGCTCATTACCGTACACCTTACAGCAACAGTAAAAAGTTAAAACCTAATAGACTGTTTTACTCCTGGAAGTAATCATCGCTAGGAGTGCCTTTTCAACAAAATCTTTTTTTATATTTTGAATGAGATGATCTCAACAACACTAAAACGAACTGAAGTGATAAACATTTCCATTTTAGCGTAAGGTGAATAGGGTTTATGTGAATAATTGTATCCCCCAAAATGGATTTAGTGATGTTATAACTGTAAAAATCGGATAATATCTCCAAATGCAAAGCCATCAGTTTTCTTAACAACGCCCCCGAAAAAAAATTTTAGCTCCTTCGCCCATCAACTTACGATTTTGTGACGGATTATGCGTGGTGACAGCATTTTCGCTATTCCTTACAAGTATTTTCTGTATGAACCATAATCAAATATCTTTTGTAACTTACAATTCTTCAGTTATATTAAAAGACACTTTTGCAAACAAGGAGTCCGCTCAGGACAACACAGAAAATTAAAACATCTAGATAAGCTTATTCACGCTTTTTTGCTGGTGGCAATATTGTTTTCTGCAAAAATTTGATACTTTTTCATAAGAAAATGATAGAAACACCGTTTATATACAGATTTATTCTTACTCTACCAACTTTATCACTTTTCAAAACAATGTGCCTGAACATTTTGCTATTGCAATGTCATTCTTTGCCACAAAATAGCAATAAATTAAAAAAAAAATTCTTAAAAGTTTTTCTTGCACTGAGCATAAAACTGTTCTTATTTTGCACAACACTGATGATGAAGCATAACGCTGATGACAAAGTCAGTTGACTTGGAAACACGGGAATGCTCCCGCGATGGGGGGCTCCGCCTCACCTGCGGCGTCACTTGGGGTTGAAACAATTACCCATTTCGATGTGGAGACAGCATTAAGGTGTTGTCAAATGAAGTAGGATTGTAAGACGTGATGTGTCTGTGAACTATTAAATTAGTTCTACCTATTTTACTTCAGGAATGAATGTTCTTATTTTGTTCTTCAATTTTAAACAGAGTTTATCTTCATGCATCCACACAGTAAAAAAGTGTTAATACAAACGTCATTTGGTGCGTTTGCGACGTGAAACTGATTTTCTTTGATGTTTTGCTACGAAAACCGCAGCGCCGCGATCAAAATACTCGCTGTCACGTGCAATTTGTTTGAAAAGCGCGTCTATTCGGTTTTGCATTTTACTACCTAATTTTGTCTAATGACGTCATAAAGATGTCACTTTTGTTTCATTTTGTCGGTAAGAAACTGGTTTATCGACGATGCAACTTTCACGACATTATTCCGTCAACTTTAGCTGTAATAACTAACGATATGCACCCTGATTAAAAACTTTTTGTAAAAATTTGGAATCAATCAACCATATCGTGACGTCATAATAAAACAAACCAAAAATTATTTGATGAAAAGTTTGCAATTATCTTCCTCTTTCGTTTGAACCTAAATTCGACTGTCTACCTCATACAGAAATACAATTTTTAGAATCAAAATCAACCCTATCTCAGCGACAAAAGTCAACAACATTTCGCCGGGGAATCCCCGACTTCCGCCAAAACAACCGGAAATTGGGTGGAAACATTGGCGATTCCAAAAGTACGTTTATTCAGGATTCCGAATATATAGGTAAAAAAATACATTTTTTGGGTGCTCGTAAACGCTACTGGCGACTGGACTAAATAACAGATCTTCTATTACTGATACTCTTCTGGAGCAGCGCGTGCGCTTGGCTGCTTCATCGCTAGAAGCCGACATAGCTTTTTAGTTAGGCAAAAACAAAAGTCAAGTGGCTCGCTAAACTGATTGATTTTGATTGATATTAACAAAATAAACTTGCATTTAATTGGTGTTTAATTTGGTGAAAATGCATGTGACCCGCAATAACCCGACCAGGGGCGACATGACAAAACGTGCTAACGAGCTCGTAAAGGCCATGCTCGCTCGCTAAAAAGCGCTAACGAGCAAAAAATCCTCGTAGACAAACTGCCATTTCTGAGCCGTCTCGCCCAACACACGTTAAACCGGCTCGCTCGAATTTCTTTGCTAGATGTTCGTAACCTGTGTTATTACGTAATAAATACCCCATTGTGACGTCAGATGCATTTCTACTTCAAGCTAATGCGTTCAAGCGTATTGTATGTACTACATTGTTATGGAAAAAGATACTTTGAGCTATGCGTGATTATTCTACGCAAGCAAATTCTTCACCAGATAATAATTAGTAAATGAACGACAGAAGTTATTATATTTTTGGATCAATGTAAAATAAGAACAACTTTTTCCACACTATAATTTTTTAATGAAGTAAAGCGCCCTTGAGGTTGTTGGTGGGAAAACTCATATGTTAACAGTAACTTTAGGTCTTAACGTTTCAAAATTTTTCAACAGTGAGCAAGTCGAAGTACACTCTTCCTTTTTAGAACCGGTAAATCTTGAGTTTAGACTGGATGTTTTTAATTTTTTGTCAATATTTAGTCTCATTTGCTCTTGATTTTGTAAAAATTTTGAGAGCATCGATGTCAATTTTAGCGGGCATGTTTGAAACACTGTTTAATTCCTGTAGCTTTGTCTGCTTAAGACTTAAGTGAAGGCTTTTTTCTTGCTTTTGCAGCATCGTAAAATTGCAAAAGCAAAAAAGCAAGCTTTTTCAAGTTGAACAACTGCGGAAAAAATTTCTCAATTGCTTGCGCAGAGCAACAGAGCTTGATAATCTTGAATAGTTGCAATTTTGCTTGCAAACACAAGAAAATCACTGAAATTTTATCGTTTTAAATCAGCATGAATTTTAGTTTGTATGATTAGTTTGAATTTTTTTTTTGGTTTGTTTTTGGTTTGTTTTGCTACCGAGGCTGGCAGTGTTTTTAATTTTTTCTTAAATTTTGAGCAAAAATGAGCCTCGTGTTTTAGAAAATCGTTCTAATAAAAGGAGTGTGTTACTATTTTCGTGAACTTGCACTACTTAGCATTTTTTTATCAATCGAAACAGCAAATGTTTCTCAATGCAATTCACTTTTTTTAGCAGTCTAATAGCAAACATGGCGACGATTTGAATTCATTTTCAGCGAAAATTCGCATGAATTAGAAGTTTTCAACATTTCGCCATTAAATTTCTGAACCAAAAAGATTTCTCGCAAGCTTAAAGAGTGCTTCAAGATCCTCTTTAAGTTGGCGAGGAAAATGTGACGTTTTTTTACTCGAACTGCTTTCCGCAATCGCTCGAAGAAATTTAGCGAGAAAGAAATACGTAACGGATTTCGCAAGGCTTTACATACACGTGCAAAAATGACCTCTTACGTTTAGCGAGTAATTCGTTCGTTAGCGCCTCTTAAAAAAAAACTCGTTATTAAAGCGAACGAGGAAATGTCTGTCATGTGCCCCCAGAAACGGACGCGCGATAAAAGCAGAGCATTGAAGAAACAAACTTTGATCTTGTTGCGAAGGTATTTAGCGGTCACGCGTATTCGACTGATTTGATATATTCGTAGAACGAGTGAACTGTGAAGAAAAAGTTACGCTGATTGGATGTATCGGAATATTGTAGAAATACACCGTGAAGAAAAAAGACAAAACGGTCAGTTTTTAGTCTACTAATAAAGAGTCTATGGTTAAACCGTAGACTTGATCAGAATATTTTGCGCCATCAATAATCGTCATTGTGACATTGGAATATCCAGTTTAGTCATAAAACGACAGCTGATCATTTTGACGAAAATTTATGTTCGTAATAGACAATGTCACAATGTTTTGGACTTAACCTGTGAGGAAGGGGAGGAGGCTTGAAGAGCTGGGCTTGGTAACTTAATTCTTCAACTGGCTTTCAAATCTTATCAATTTAGTTATTTTAAATGGTTCCAAAAAGTGCGAAATTTGATTTGAATGTCGCTGAAATGACTAGTTTTTGCAAAAAATCACAAAAATCGCCCAGCGGCTGCGGGCTTCGCCCCCAGACTCCCTTCTATGTATGATACGCGTGCGTTGCACAAGCTTGCTCAGCACGCCGCCCAATCAAGACATTTTTTAGGCAAATAAATTTTCCTTTGGCGGAAGGCCTATCACGACTAAGCAAAATCCTGGTTTTCACCAGCTCTTTTCACCAGTTCGGTTTTCACCACTTGCATCGAGATTTGAGCGCTGGATGATCAGGCAAACAAGACCTACAAATTCCGGCCGAATATAGCACCAAATTCCGGGGAAAAACTGATTTTGAAGGAGACACACTTCAACTGTCGGTGAAGACCTTTTTTTTTTGATCTTCACCCATTTTTGGCGAAAAAACACTTCAGTTTATGGCGAAGACCTTTTTTTTTGGTCTTCTTTCAATTTTGCGACGGAATTACGTAATCTTCACTAAAGTACTTTCGCATGCCAAATGCGTTTGGTCAAGGCTGCAAAAGCGTCCCCCCACGCAAAATGTTACAAATTAAGTACTGGTTTTCACCACCTGTGTAAAACATTTTTGTCAAATAGCCCGCGTAAAATAGGGTTTCCCATGAGTAGACTGGGGTCGTGTTGGCAAGCTTATTTTTTAAGTTTTTTTTGTTCGTCAAAAACTAGAATGCCTTTTAAGTATCTCTGCCCTAGGTGTGATAGGCCTACTCAGTGCCGTCGCCAGAGCAAACAAGCTGAGAAGCACTAGCCGAAAATGGGGGGCACTAAAATAGACCGAATATTTGCTCATAAAAAGTGATGTTTTATGGCTACAAATTATGCGCTATTGAAAAATTTTGTATTCATGTTTGAAAAAAAGACGTATAAGCCCGATAGCGTTTATAAGCTCGTTTCATATGCGGCCAATGTAATCGCTTGAAAAATCTGTCTACAGCCGCATTTACACGGGCGACTTTTTTGCGTGCGATTTTTTGATAAAAATGGATCTGGCACAGTTGCATTTTCTCAACTGCGGCTTTGGTCATGATAATTGGGACCTTACTGATGGAAATAACTGTCTTCAGTTGGTTTCATACCAATATTATTATAATTGAAAACTTTAGAAGAGAATCGGTGCTGCGATAAAAAATCGCGGTGAGATCAGCTCCGATTTTGCTTTAAAAAGGTGTAGAATATCACTATCGGAATGGAAACAACTTGAAACAGTCATTTTCAGCAGTAAGGTAACTTTTATCACAATGAGAACCATTATTGAATATATGCAACTTTGCCCCATCCATTTGTATCAAAAAATCGCACGCAAAAAAGTCGCCCGTGTAAATGTGGCTTACAGGAGAGAATGCGACCAGAAGTGCAACCAGGTTTTGTTAAGAGAAAAGGGCTTAACCAAAAGTATTGTTCTTTTTTGCACAGCAATTGTCTAATTCAGACCCCTGAACAAACCGATGCAACTCAAGTGTATCGTAGAGGGGACCTTGGGGCAGAGCCCCCAGCTGGTGGGTAATTTTTGCAATTTTGCGGCAAACATAGCAATTTTAACGCCATTTCAATCGCATTTCGCACGTTTTTTAGTCATATGAAATAATTACAATAAATTCCTACAATTCAGAAGTGATTGAAAGAATTAAATACTTAGCCACTTCAGCCTCCCTTATTAATTAAGGTCAAGTCCAAAACACGTTTAAACGCTTGTTTTTTATGGGTTATATTTTTTTCTAAATGACTTGGCTAAAGGGAGCTGATGCTCTTTTAGCCCCTTACCTCTGGTTGCGCGACTGACTGCGACCTAAAAAATCTTGAGTGTGCACTAAAAAAATAAAAACAGCTGGTCTACTAAAAAATGTTTTCTCGTATTATTTCTGGTCATAACCACTAACAAAGTACCGGTGACGATTCTACTGGCTTGTAAACCTATTCAGCGAACATCCGTAAAGGCGTGTTAATAAGAATGATTATTGCGTCCCATTTATGTACACCAGTTGGTTGCCAAAAATTTTGCGAAAAATCGAGAAAATTTCGCACGAGAATTATCGTTGAACGTTATTATTCCTTTTTCCGTTATTAACTGTTGTCTTGTCGTTACGTGATGCTCCAAAAAAGTATTCTGAGTAAACCGAAATGGGGAGCACAAGAAGTCGTTAGGGGGGGGGCACGGCCCCCCATAGCGACGGCACTGGGCCTACTGCTTTAATAATGCAAGGGTCAATTGCGTAAAGCGCGGAGGAGTGGTAAAGGACATAGAAGTGATGAACCAGTATAACGTAAAATTTGTTACATCGTACACTCTCCAACAGCGCTATTCTGTTTATCACTCTATTCATGTATCCAAATTTCCTCAATTTTTTGGTTGACGTTACAGGACTGTCCTAGTATAAAACTTCGTCCCGCACCCAGAACTCCCTGTAGCAGCTTTACATTTTGAGAGAAGTTATAAAATCACAAAAACCACTCAAAATACGCATTGCTACGAAGTTCTGGTAATATCGATCTTAATTGTTATAACATAACGTATTCTTGCAAGGGCAAGTAGACTGTTGAGATTTTTGTGCTAAACGAACTTGTAAGCTTAGAAACGTGGGCATGGGGCCCGTGCGAAATTCACGAAAGATGCTGCTGCAGATTTTGTTCGTTTTAAAGAATTAGGAATTTGTAATACAAAATATACCGCGTTACTTCTACGTACAATGGGTTGTCTAAACATTCCTACTTCTTTCTCCACGAGCTATTTTTTCTGTTTGTGCCCTTGTCAGGATATGCGCGAATTGATTGTGTGAATTGTTTTCCGAGATAAATTGAACGAATACTAGCCGCAGCCATTCATTGACAATAGAACAACTGTAGCCTGTAGGTACAGCAAGACGTAGTATCTCGGCTTTCATATCACCTGCGTAAACGGTAAACGCCTATTGTACAGTGTAAACTTTAATTTGTGAAAGAATTTGATTGGAAACGAATGCTTTAATTTATGTTGGCAGAGATATGATACTAGTACGTTAACTGACGTAATAACCGAGAGTTTAGTTTGTAGTAGCACGAATTTATTGAGCAAAATATGACGTTGCAGCGCTATACGTGATGCGTGCATTATAAAGTCAGAATTCTTGCCTCGGGTAAAGTTTATCATTCGACAAAATTGCAAACTGGTTTCAGGCAAAAATTTGATCGTCGCACCGAAACAGCTCAGGCTGTTCGAATAGGCGATATGAAAGCTCCTGAATCACTAGCCCAAGCTCAGCTTCAGGTAGAAAATCGCGAAGTTTATCAAATTGAAACCCCGCCAGATCAAAATAGGACTGAAAAGAAAGATATGAATGATTCTGAGAGCCTCAAGCATCACCCTGCCTTTGTGGAAAATTTTTCTACCCTAATTTCTGAAAAATTGGAGCGATATTTTAACTATAAGAATATATTGAACGAACTTTCATGCAGTCCAAGTCACCGCAGATATTTCAAGTTGTTTTTCGACTCAATTGGAGTATTTATTTTCTATCTTCTTTATTCCATTTTGCAAGAAGAAATTGTGTGAGTATTGTTATGTTTACTTGCAAATGCAGTGGTAGGATAAAACTCATTAACCATGCAGAGATGTAGTAATTTATTTTCGGTTCATCGATAAATAATTTGTAACTTAAAAAGGCATTTAGGTTGGACGTTTTCTGCTCGTTTTTGTTCGCAGAAGATTTTAAAAGATCTGACCTTTTCTTCCCAAGATATGATAATTTAGAATTTCCTTTCACGACATTTTGCCAGCGTTATCAATTAAAAACAAAATTTCAAAAAGTTACCACTTGCGTCTTACTCCCGAGGAGTGTTTTTGTGACACGTTGTTACTAAAATACAGCAAAGGGTCAGATCAAAATGATAGTACATTAGCAGACTTTTAAGTAGCAACATGTTTAATTTTCTAAAATTTAATCCTCTGTCACAACTCGAACAAAACGACAGCAGCTAAATAATGGAAAAAGCGTTAAATTAGAGCATATCTTAAAAAGCTCCATTAAAGTGACAATGCCTTTTAGATTTTTCGCAAAAATTTGGTCAGTAGTGAAAAAATTGACTAGAATGGTTTTATATATGCCAGAGCCGGTTTACCACATGGCAAAATGGTACGGTTGCTTCCGCACTTGGATGGAAGACTTTTTTTCGGTCTTCACCTACAAGAAAATACAGCAAAAATCTCAAAAGTGCCAGGGGCTTCGCACAATGTAAATCCTGCCTGACCGGTGCTATTCTGCGAATCGGTCAAGTCACCAACCAGCAACAACTTCGTAAAGTTGGAAGCGTACAAAGTTATCAGTCACAGTTTTCTTTTGCATTGTACCTATTACTTGGTTTTCTACTCGACGAAACCAATCGTTCACCTCGAATGGGCTTTAAAGGCATATTTTTGCGCTGTACAAACTTTTTTTGTTAGGAAAATGACTCATTTAAGTGGCGTGGCAAGCAAACCGGTCCAACCACAAACGGAAATCAGGAGGTGGAACCGCTGGGCGATTTTTGTGATTTTTTGAAAAAGTATAGCTATTTTAACGCCATTTGTTTGTTTTTACAGCTATTGGAAAGGACCACGTTGCTAAAAATTGAAAGTTATTTGCAAGAATTAAACTGTCCAGTCCTTTTATCATCCCCTGACTTACAGATGAAGTCTAAACACGTTTAATCCACTTGCATTTGGGATAAATTTTTTAGGTGACTTGACTGATGGGTTGCTAAAGCGCCCTTAGCCCCCCTGATTGTGGCACTTATTACAGGCTGAGCTCCTAAGTGTTGGAAACCATTTTAGGATTAGGAAATGGAGCTGAAGCGATTTATGAACCCTATCATAACATTTAATCGATTTTGAGTAGGCCTATCTTTAAGTTTAAATGTTTGGTTTAGAAGCAGATCGCCGTATATTATTTACACACACATAAAAAAAAAAAAAAACACGGAGAAGGTGCTCGGCCAAAAAATCAAGAAAAATCACAAGTTGTTTGGTCTTTAAATGTTTGTTTGGTCACTAAAAAATCGAACAGAATGCTAAGAATATTGTTTGTTCGGTCAATGCTTACCAGACTCGCAGCCGGGAGAGTTGGAGGCAAACCTCACTAAAATTTCTTTCTGAAAAAATGTGGTCAAACGTATAAAGTTAACAAATGCCGATAGCTGCGAACAATCAAAGACAGGAAAGAGAAGTTGAGGCTTTGTCACTTCGCACATTGATCATTAATTGTGAGGTTTGTAAACGCTAATTTTGACTTCGTATTTTCTAACTTAATAAGCTTTATTTTAGCAAATACTGTTACAGTGACAAGTTTTTTTCAGAAATTTCAAATGACTATACCCTACGATTAAAAGATTTGTTCTCAAAAATTCCTCGAAGTTAGTACACCTTTAAGAAACTTCAGTTACCTACTGATAAACTTTTTTTGTGTGAATTTAAAAATGGCATTCCAAAAAACGATCATGAAGATTATTTAATAGCTGTGCCCTGTGTCCCACACCTCTTACTAGCTTCTGGTGAAAAGAACGGAAATTTGCTTTACTTCGTTGTGATAAGGACGGAAATTTTTATTTAGTCGACCATTCCAAAGTTTAGGAATAAATTTATTTGCTCCACATTGGATAGTTTTAACGCAAACAGATAATACGATTCAGGTCAGTGCTTTCAATTTAAAATTTGGATTTAGTGCATTATCGTATACGACATTTTTGTTTGGTTTGGCTGCGTGGCCTAAAGGCTTATACAATATACAATCATGCTCATGCCTTCTTCATGATGTTTTTGTTATTTGGTTGCTTGGTGTTTTTCTAAATATTTTCAAACTGCTGTTGCTTTTCTGGATTGAATATCCAGGACTGCAACCAAGAGAGGAGGTAGAAGGCGTCGCGTCCCTGAAACATCTTCCCTCGCAAATTTTTGCGCTTTTTATTTAAAGTTTGGTGTTATGGAACAATATTTTGAATGCCAGGAAATTTCAACGTATAAACTATACCATATCTAAAATAAGTTCTAAAAATGGCTACTTTTTAGTTAGTTATTTAAAAACCTCTCAATGATCGAACGAGGGGCTTTCGCATCCAAATTGATTCTCACAAGAGCTTTTATACTTAATTGCGTGCAAAATCTTCTCCAAGCTAATGTGTTTTTGATTATAAGCAATATTATTGTTTTTATCATCACTACAGTATTGCACACTTAGGTTTCCCTTAACATTCGGTACAATGCAATGGTCGTATTAAGTCGATCTTCTCAATTATTAATGAAATAAGTTACTGCTAGAAATTGTTTTTTTTTAAGAAATGAGAACTACTTGAGATAAAAAAAGAAGTGCCCCAAACCTTTCCCACTATTTCCTCTTATCGTTGGTGACACTGTGCTTCAAAATTTCATGACATTAGGAAAGGATGACTTTGCAAAATTTCTTTCAGAATAAGCAACGCAATGTTTGATAATCGAAATCGTTTATGTCAATAACTATATCGATCGACAACATTTCAATGGTAAGGTAAAATTGACCCTGTCGCACGAAAAGAGCGCAGTGCTCACTCACCTAGTTCCTACTTCACATTAAACAAAATTATCAGTTTGTTATAAGCTCTTAGATATAGTCGTTGCTTATTCTGCAAGAAACTGCAAATTGGCAAAATTTCTCGCAGAATAAGCAAAGCCATAAATTTTGCTTAGTCATCCTTCGTTGAATAAAATATTTATGCCTTCGAAGCAGCTTTTCGTCTGACTCTTGTCAAGAAGAATCGCCAGAATGGAGAGCGCAGGAAAGGAAGTGGCTATTTACAGGAAAAAGCCGAGCCGTGATTGGCTGGAAAAAGACCAATAAGAGAGCGTCATTAGTATCTTTGGGTTGCTACTATGAATTTAGACTTTTCCAGACCACTTCCAAGTCGGAAATGCATTACCGCTATATGGATGACACTTTTGTAGTCTTAAGCAGCAAAGATAAGTGCAATCTTTTCTTGCACAGCCTCAACTCGCTTCACCCTTCTCTTTGCTTTACTTTTGAAAAAGAATCTGACCTGGCTCTCCCTTTTTTGGACGTGTTGGTTAAAAAATCTCTTCCTGGTTCATTACCCCTATCTACCGTAAACCCACATTCAGCAGTCAATATCTACGCCGGAATTCGTTCACTCCGCAAAAACACAAAAGTAACTTAATCCTGACCTTGACTCACCTGGCTCTTGCCATCTGTTCTGAAAGATTGCCATCTGAACTAGATGAAATCAGTTTCATTCTACAGACTAATAGATACCCGGAGCACGTTATCAAGTCGTTTATGGCTAAGAAGATGAAGCAATTTCATTCTCTGCCTAAATTCGGACCGGAAAGATTCCCTCCCGTATATCTACATCTTCTATGGCTTGGTTCTGTTGCTACCTAGTTTGAAAAGCAAGGAAACTCTGGTGTCAAACCGTGCTATTCCACTGTGGAACCACGCTTTTTTTACTCTACCAACGAAATTCTCTCCGCTACCAACAAGGATGTGCTGCGTGCTTTACAGAAAAGCAACGTGATTTATCAATTCTCATGCCACTGCGACAGTCGGTGTGTAGGCCGTGTTACAGTATGATCGTTTAGTTGGGGTTCGAACCTAGGTTTTTATGTTCTGTCGTTAACACGTCCATTTACCTTATTTACATATTACTTTTGAGTTGCGCGTCTTTCATATCATAATTCGCTCGGTAGAAACTTTGCAAAGTTGCTTGAAAGACGCGGCCGTTTGCTTTTGCTGATCACCTTTTTGTAGCAACGTTTTAATTCTAGGAGGGTAGTTAAATCAGTCTTATTTTTGGACAGTAGCGTCAAGAGGTTTATTATTTTATGCTGTCAAATTCAGTTTTAAGTGTTTTCCGCCCAGCCGGGTAATCTTCGATAAATTTTTGCGGGACTGGTCTTTTTTATTTGCCTTTTTATTAACACAAGTTTGTTTTGGAATCTCCTTTGTTAGCCTCTTAAGCGCAAGGACCAGACAGTGAAGACCTAGGCATTCCGCCTAGGACACAGCCATCAATCTATAACAGGCCGTACCTCCCAAAGGCTGCATGACAGAATTATACAACTCGTTCTCAAATCTATCCGCTCTTACTCTTCTTCCTAGAAGCGCATACTTCCGCTAGCCTGTGAAAATCTTTCACCCAGTCTAATACCTAATCTCTTGCTTCTGATTCAACCATTCAACTTTATCTTTTACAAGATTCTGCCTGTGCTCAACATTATGATGCCAGTAGATTTTCTATACTTGCCCAAGACCGCTTTTCTTTCCATCTATCTGCTCTTGAAGCCACTTTAATCAAAACTTCTAACCATCCTCTGCGGACAAAAAGAATTCGCCTACAGTTTAGAGAGTGTGCACTATTGGCGCTCTCTCATTGGTCTTTTTCCAGACAATCGCGGATCGGCTTTTTCCTATAAATAGCCACTCCTTTTCTTGCGCTCTCTATTCTGACGATTCTTCTTGACAAGTGACCGACGAAAAGCTTCGATGACATGAACATTTTAATTAAAGCAATTCACAAGTTTTGTCTATACCACCAATCAACTTTTCATCCTTTTTTGATGTCACGAAATTTTGAAACGCAGGATTTCCAACGATACGTAGTCAAACGGATTAAATCCATATGTGGGCAAGTTAAAGCAAAACGTAAGCTTCGTTAACCGCTAGTCCGTTACCAAACTTCACACTTCCGTTAACGTTAATCCGTTATTTTCTGCTTTGATTAAAGGAAGTTAATGAAGTCCGTTAATTCGTTAATATTTTGCGTGTAATTTACATTTCTTTTTATTCACTCGCTTTTAGAACACGTATTGACGCTGTTGAGCTGATTGTAAGAACAAATTTGTTGCTGTGGTGGTCTTTTTGTATTTTGGAAGTTACATTTTATCAGGCTAATCTAATTTCAAGATAAAAATAAGTTCAAATGAACTAACGAAGCTGCGATCGAAAAATCTTTGGAAATTGCAAACAGCGATAACTAATAGACTTATGAGGCTGCAGCTTATTATTTGCCACAGAAAAGAGCTCTTTTTTCGCTTTTTCTATAAAACTCGTGGCAATGCACAACAAGTGTTACCAGTGCAAACTGGTTTGTTGGTTGTACCGGTACAATGAATTAATGGTGCAAGATATTTACGATACAAACCTAAACGGAAGTTAACAAAGCATAACGGAAGTTTATTTAGTCCGTTAACATTAAAAAACTTTTTAAGGTATTAACGAGTTAATGAAAGAGTTAGCTTCGTTATTAACTGATTAACGATTAACGGACTTTTGCCCACCTATGATTAAATCTATTTTCGCGGATAAAGAAAATAGTGGAGTAAAGTTTTGTGGTGCCTCTTTACTATCTCAAGTAGGCTATAGTTCCAATTTCTTCAACAAAATCGATTTCGAGCACTATTTCTTCATCCCCTCTGTCAGTAAAACAATAACGTTTTTTCCTAAAACCTGCACCTACGAGCGTATTTTGTTTTGGAGCTTTTTAAATGTAATGTTTGAATGTAAAGCTTTTTGAATGTTTTGGAGCTTTTTGAATGTAATGGGATGAAATAACGTCGTCCAGTAGGGTAGCCGGGGACTAATATTTGTCAAAAATAAGACTAACAACGAGTAAAAAATTTGAAAAATAGCTGAAAATAAGCTATCTAATTTGATCGCTTGGTGTAAAATGCTTAACGTAGAGTTCAAAAACGTTGTGTGGAATGCGGATAGGGGCCATTCAGTATTTAATTGAGCTAATTTTTTTCGTAAATTTCGTTCCTTTTGCTCTTTCTCCCAACTTGTCTTTTTTTCATGCAGACGCATTAGCTTAAAATTTGTGAGTTTTTTTTATGTCAAGGTTTACCGGCTAATAACAAACACTGAAATTTTAGTGTTAGCCACCGTCCTCGTAGCCCATTTATCCGGCCAGTTTAATCATGTTTTTGGTCTGATAATTTCTATGCCATGAACATTAATTTTTTCTAAATAGGACTAAAATTAAGTTATTTTTACAAACAAAAATAGGAAAATCTCTAAGCGCGAACCTCAAACTCCTAGCCTCCGGGTGCTGGGGGCTTCGCCCCCAGACCCCCAAAATAGTCACCTCCATTGTAGATTTTTGGCTACGCGCTTGTGATGCTGTTTGTTGAAAAAAGCTTGCAGTGCATTGATTTATAAGTCTAAGTCAAGTGTAAATCCTAAAGCTTCCAGGGTTCTGCTCCAGCCCACGTTGGAGGCTTAGAGGTGCAGCATCACACACCAAAATTGCCAGAAGTTAAACGGAAAAAGGGAACACAGTTTTTTCAACCAAGCCGGTCGGCCGCACTGGAACGCGTCCTTTTGACCTTGATGTTAGTTACACAGCGGATAGAAGCGCTCCCTCAGACTGTCTGAGTCTCTAGCTGGCTTCCTCTTGTCGATACGGCAATGTACTTGGTGTTTGTGAGCTTTTTTTTATAAGCATTTTAAGCTCATTTGCTTATGCGGACTGTTAACAATTTTACCCCCTCTTGCATAATATACGTGAACATATATCGCACTTACAACAAAAAAACGGACTAAATTATACATTTTGTGTGCCCCATGCCCACAAAATTTACCCCGTACCTCTTGACGCATAGGCGTAGCCAGAGCGGGCCAGTGGGCCCGCCTCCCCAATTGAAATGCTAGCAATGATAATGTGGCAAAAAACTTTTGTTTCTTCAGTTTCAGTTTTTTTTTAGCATTTTTCGCGTACAACACACACGGGTACAACAATAATGAACAATAATATTGACGATCGGGGGCCAGGGTCTCCTCAATTCAATTTTTGCCAGCAAATTTATATGCGTGACCTGGGTGAAATTAAGGGTTTTTGTTCTAAAAGTTGCTATCTCAGGCCCTCATTTAACCTTGTTATAAACGTAATGCAATTACCAGGGGCGGATTCACCATACGGCACAGTGCCGGGGGCCCCGCTCTCAGATAGTAAAACTTTTTTTGGGCCTTCACCTATGTTTGGTAGGAAGATTTTGCGAAAATTTCCAAAGTACCATGGGCCCCACGCAATGTAAATCCAGCCCGATCAATAACATGGTTATAGTAAGCGTAACTATCTATTTTACCATTTTTCAATAACAGCTAACCTCCTTCTTGCCAGTTTTTCCGCGACAACAAACTTTTGAAAAAAAATCAGCTAGGGGAAATACTCGATAAACAAATTGTTGAATTTGAATTGACGGGGCCTGAGCCCCCTGGCCGTACATGTACTCCTATAACTAGCTATTTTCATGACAAAACAAAAATCTCCAAGGAATATCGTTGAGTGGATTATTTTATTATTTACAGCTAAAATATTGCTGGAGGCAATCTAACTTACTTCCCCCTACCTGGACCAAATCACGTGCAAAGTTTAACCCCAAAATGCTAGATTTTAAACGTGTTATGGACTTAAATTGTGAGTAAAATGAGGGTTGACCGGTTTAATTTTTTCAATTGGCGTTTAAATGTTAAAAATCTAGTACTTTCAAATGTCTCTGAACACGTGCTAAATGTGATCCAATGGCATTTAAAATAACTTGTTTTTCATAAAAATCGCCTCCGGACTTCTTCGCCTCCAGACCCCCAAAGCCTCCGGCAGCTGTAAGCTCCGCCCCAGACCCTCGTCTGTGAGACGTTTGAGTTACACTAGTTTACTCACACACGTCTCCCAATTTAGACATTTTCACTTTTTAACTTTGGTAAACCAGACCACGGCGTCTGGTCTTCCATTCTACGATATCTTTGTCTCACAAAAAGTTCCTTTTCCGAAAATTTCTGATGACGTCATTGCATGTAACTTGTTGTGTGCCCCCCCCCCCCAATCAAACGAGTATGGTCGGAGGTACCAGACCATATCAAAGGTTTAACTTTTTCATTGTTTGTCAAAAAATGTAAACAATGTCTAATTTTGGAATATGAGTAAGTCACTAAGCACTTGTTTGAATTGAAGAAAGTTGACAATAATTCTGGTTTAACAAAATACTGCATCTTACTGATTTTTTATGGTGGGCATTATTTGTGTTTGTGCGTGTTTTGTTTTTTGTGTGTTTTCAATTTGTTACCGGTACTTATTTTTAGTCTGAAGATTGCCTTAACTCGTTGAGGTGGTAGTAGACTAGTGGACCGTATGGTCGTTTCTCTGCTACCTCACCGCGGTATGCATAGCAATGTCTTGTGTTCAGTAACAGTATACGCCTTGGTCTTGCTCTTTCTGTTAGTTTTTTTTGCGACCTAATGCATGATTGTATCGTGGTGAATAAATAAATAAAATAAATTCTGGCTACGCCTATACCTCGATCTCTCTTCTAATTGCGGCGCTGTGGATAGTTTGTTTAAAACTTTGAACCAGGGTTGATTAAAGTTTGGCCCGCGGGCATTTGCAATCTGCAATGAAAGTTCGTCCGGCCCACGCCCCAATTCTGTCTTCATCTATTTTCCGACCGAATTAACTCGGAAGATATGCGAAAGAACGGAACAAATCTATTTGTTATGACCCGAAATGCCCTGAAATCGTGGCGCAACCAGGAAGGCTAATGAATGGTGCTTCAGCCTTCCTTCTGCCTTAACTGAGTCACTAAAAATTGTAAGCGTTTGAAGGAAAGCTGAAAGGGCTTGGCAATTAAGTTCTTTTAAATGGCTTTCGAATCTTATTAGCAAGTTATAGTTCTGTCGAATGGCTCATGAAACGTACGAAATGTGATTCTCATAGCGTTAAACTGGCTATTTTTTCCAGTGAACGTTTAGAAGTGCCACAACACCCTTCTTTCTTTGTAAGAGCTTGGTGACAACTTGATGCAAGAGACTATGGTAATAGAAAATGACATAAAACTCGGGCGTGATATTAATTTGCATTCGAAACAACTGTCAAAAATAATTAACTTCTTAATTGAATTCAGCTGTATTTTGATTCTACGAGCGTAATCTCAACATTTCGATTTGATTTTATGCTAAACACCAGAGGTGGAGTCCTCGAGGACATCCTTGGCCTCGAAGGTCAATTTCTTGGCCTTGGCCTCAAAGCCTGCAAGTCTTCGAAAATGCTCTGTCCTTGGTTCGAGGACAGCACTATTTTTTGATTTGTTGAAAATGGCCAAGGTCATGACCATTTTTGTTCTTCGTCTTGGAGTACGCTAGAGACCTCGCGTAAAATTTCTGAAGACATTTTTTTGTGAAGAACGCCTGAATTTTTGCGGAAAATTTGAGATTTGTTTGTACGAAGAAGCTTTTTTTTGAAACACTTGCGCGTTGTGTCGTTGGTCCTTGGCCTTGGCCTCGAGAGGGTCTGTCCTCGGAAAGTCCGTCCTTGGCCTCGGATTTTTTTATGTCCTTGGCATTGACCTCGAGCCTTGTGTCCTCGACTCCACGTCTGCTAAATACGATTGCTTTGCCCAGTTTTGTATTTCATGCCTATTTTCTTTATCCCAAAATTCCTTTCCATTTTGTAAATTTTTTTTAATTTGTGATTAAATCTAGCAGCTGTGTTAACTCAACTGTGACCATTTCGAAGACAGAAACGAGAAAACTTTATTAGGAGCACAGTGTGAGGGCTGTGAATGGAGTTTGAATGATACGTGGCCCAGAAGGGCAGGATTTTGTCATTTCTAGTTGGCCTTTCAGGCAAGTCTATCAATCTGTTTCTGCCTTACCAAAGAAAATTAGCAATCTGCTAGGGCGATGGCTTTGGTAGCCTATGGGTTAGATACTGTACTGGTGGTACAGGGCTGAATTTAAAAGCTTAGACCAGTGGTTCTCAACCTTTTTTGGCTATTGGCACCCTGTAAGCACCAAAAAAATTTTGCGGCACCCGGTTGAACCTAAGAGCTTCCGATTCTAATAAAATCAATTTTGAGAGTAAAGTTTGCATCAAAGCACTATATTGAAACAGTTTTGATTAATAACAGCTTAACAGAACACTAAAAATGTCATAAAAATGATTCAATTTGTTTTAAAAGTCAGTGCGAAATTTGTGCTTGATTTTTAGCGCAAATTTTCTCAATGTTGGGACGCACGTTCGATAATGCTACTCGCATTTCTTCCTCCACAAGTAGCCTTCCTCTTTTTCTTGTTTTTAGGTTTGTTAAAACGGAAAATGCAGTTTCGCATAGGTACATTGTAGAAAATTGAAGTAAAATAACCAAAGCCTTTTCTCCAATGTTAGGGTATTGATTTTGAATTTTAATCCAAAATTCATCCAGAGGCATCTCCCTGTGCAACAGCTTAATGTTACTGCCGTTATGTATATCAATAAGTTCTTCTTTCAGATTCAAAATACAATGAGTATCCAGGGGTAAAAATGGATTTCTTACCCATTTATAATTTTCCGTGGACACTGTTGGAAAATATTTCTCAATTTTGTCTTGCAAAGACTTGAGATGTTTAATAACCGATGAAACCATTCCTTTGTTAGTCGTTTTCGAAAAACGAAAAAAAGCATGTCAGAGTTTCCTTTCTATATTCGTAATAACCACACTTTCAATTTTTCTTATAGAGCTCTCATTTTGTCTGCTGAAGATAGATTTTCATTCTTGCCTTGCATATTGGAATTTGTCTTATTTAAGTGGTCAAAGATGTCTACCAAATATGCTAATTTGGACTTCCAGCTGTCGTCGCAAAGCAAATTACAAAATTCTCCTTGTCTTTCAAGACTAAAAAAAGCTAACATCTCCTCTATCAGCTCATATACTCGTGACAATACTTTTCTACGTGAAAGCCATCTTGCCTCGGTGTGTAACCGAAGATTTTCATAATTTGCTTCCATTCTTTGCAGAGCTTTGTAAATAATCGTGATTTAAGTGGTCTAGCTTCGATGTAGTTTACCATATCTACAGTATAAATTCTTTCAACACTTGTGTTAAGTCCGAGTTCAATGTTTTTCCAATAAGCACTTCACGATGAAGAAAACAGTGGGTTCGAATCCTGTGGGAAGACAATTTTTTCGCATTACTTGTTTTAAGTAGTCGCCGTTCTGGTGGCTCTTCCCTAGGCTTCCGCGCTGGTAGCCCTTAGGCCAGAAGCACGCAAAACGATTAAACAGTGGGTTGTTGTGATTTCACTACTAACATTTTTCACAAGGGACACAATCCTTTGATTGACCTAATCATAGATGGAGCTCCATCCGTACACGATACAAGCGGGAGTATGAATGAGATAGTATGAGACGTCATAATGAGGCTTCATTGTTGTTCAAAGTTTGAAAAGAACAGTATGATTTTGAACAGTAACTGACTGAACTGAAAAGTTGGTATGGCGTCATCGTCAATAAAGCAATCATTTGTAGCCATCTCAAATTTTCACCTAAGCATGAACTGGAAGGTCACTTTTCTATCAAAAAGAATTGAAGTTTATACCTTAAACTTAAAATAACATCACTGCATTCCACCTTTTTCTTAGACAAATAGCCTAAACAATGCGCAATAGCTCGCGGCACCCCAGCGAATCGCAAATGGCACCCTAGTGTGCCGCGGCACCCCGGTTGAGAACCACTGGCTTAGACTAAGTTAAAGTGCTGAGTGTTGCACTTTAGCCTACTACCGGTAGTACTACAGTATTACTAAACTAAACCTAGAGGTGCTGGTCAACTCATTAACAACAGTTAAGGTGCCGGATACTGCACCTTAACTGTTGTAAGAAACTGAGCTTCAGTACTGAGTAGGCCTCAGTGATGGAGTCGAGTACTCAACTTCCGAGTACGAGTACCGCAAAAAACTTCGAGTACAAGTACTGATATTGAAAAATGTACTCAAGTACGAGTACCGTAAAAAAGTTCGAGTTTGAGTACTTTTAAAAGTTTAGAAAAAAAATTTTTTAAGTTGTAACAGCTCAAAATTTGTCGCAAAAACATAAATGAATACGTTTTTTTTTTGTGTGTGGGATGTTAAGAAGGCACACAACTGCAGGCGACAGTTTTCTGCTAAGTTACACGCAAAATTACTGTTATATTTTGAACAAATTAGGTACCTTGACGTTGAAAGCAAGTGCACGTTTTTTTGCGCGTCAGAAAAAACCTTGGCTTGCAGAAGCAGCAAATTGCTCATTGTTGCAAGAAGTTCTGTTGCAGCCACAGAAAAATGTTTAACTCTAAAACTGAGCAAAGAATTAACTTGAAATTTTAGGTAAAATTCAAGCTTTGATGGAAGTTTACAACAAAGAATGCATGTCAAGAACCTGCGTTTTTGAATGGCACAAAAGATTTCATGAAGGCCGGACCATAGGCGTAGCCAGGATTTTTGATTGGGGGGGGGCCAAACCACAAATCACACGCAATGACGTCCTCAGAAATTTTCGAAAAAGTCTTTTTTGGTGGGGCAAAGATATCGTAGAATGGAAGATCTGAAGCCGTAGCCTGGTGGCACTTTGCCAGAATTTTGGTAAAGGGAGAGGGCGAAAACTAATTGTTGAAAAGTGTAAAAGTCTAACTTGGAAGATGTGTTGAGTAAGCTAGTGTACTCAAACGTATCAGAGACGGTGGTCTGGGGGCAGAGCCCCCAGCCGCTGATGGCTATGGGGGTCTGGAGGCAAAGCCCCCAGCCGCTGGGCGATTTTTGTACGTTTTTGGAAAAAAAAACTATTTAAATCCCATTGGATCACATTTCGCACGAGTTCAGAGCCATTTCAAAGCCAATTGAAAAAATTTAGTTGTTCAATCCTCTTTTTGCAATTAAAGTCCAAAACACGCTTAGAATCTTGCATTATGGTGTAAAATTTTAATTGTAAGTGATTTGGTCTATAGGGGGAAGTAACTAACATTGCCTCCTGCAATACTTTAGCAGTAAACAATTAAGTTCATAATAACGTTAAACGAGGGCCTGGGGTGGCAACTTATAGGTCAAAACTCTTAGATTTTTTACAGGTTTTGCATATAAATTGCTAAAAGTTTGCATTAAGGGACCCCTGGCCCGGGAACCTTGGTCGTCAGTCAGGGGCCCTTGGGCTCCCTGGTTGCCAGTTAGAGGCCCCGTAGCCCCTTGCTTGTCGGTTAGGAGCCCAGGTCCCCTGGTTGTTAATTAGGGGCCCTGGGGCTCCCTGGTTGTGAGTTAGGAGCCCCGGGGCCCCCTGGTCGTCAGTTAGGGACTCCAGGACCCCTTGGTTGTTGGTCAGGGGCCCTGGGCCCCCCTGGTCGTCAATTAGGAGGGCTCTGGGGCTCCTCGTTGTCGGTTAGGGGGCTCCTGGCCCCCTGGTTGTTGGTTAGGGACCCCCTGGTTGTTAGTTAGAACCCTGGGGCTCCCTGGTTGTGAGTTAGGGGCCCCGGGGCCCCCTGCTCATCAGTTAGGCACTCCGGCGCACCCTGGTTGTGGGTTAGGAGCCCTGGGGCCCCCTGGTTGTCGGTTAGGGGCCTGGGCCCCCCTGGTTGTCAGTTAAGGGGCCCCCTGGTTGTTGGTTAGGGTCCCTTGGTTGCTAGTTAGGGGCCCCTGGTCGTCAGTTATGGGCCCCCTGGTTTTCAGTTAAGGGTCCCGGACCCCTTGGTTGTCGGTTAAAGATTCCAGTGTCCCCTAGTTGTTAGTAAGGGCCCCCTGGTTGTTAGTTGGGGGCCCCGGGACTCACTTGTTGTCGTTAATATTATTGTTAATTACTGTTATGTGCATAATTACTGAAAAAAAACTTCAACTAAACATCGCCAGGCTATGTTGTCATAACTTTTTGTCGTTTGTGGTATCCTGGGCCCCCCCTGGCTACGCCTATGGGCCCGACTGATGTTGGAGATGATAAACGTTCACGATGCCCAACCATATCAAAAACCCTAACAATAACCGAGAAAGTGAAAAAATTGTCCGAGACGATCGTCGGCTTAGTATTCGACTGATAGCAGAAAGGATGTCCATTGACAAAGAAACAGTGTGGCAAGTACTGAATGAAAATCTGCATATGACAAAGGTCTGTGCACAAGTTGTTTCAAAGCTTTTTACTAGCGATCAAAAAGAAAAAACGCCAAGAGATTTGCGCTGACATTTCAAAACAAATTAAAGAAAACCCTAAATTTTTAGACAGTGTGATTACTGTACATGCGATGAGAGATGAATTTTCCAGTACGACCCAGAGACAAAGAGGCAGTCCATGCATTGGAAAACTGCAAACTCACCTCAAATTAAAAAAGCAAAATAGAGCAAAATCAAAATTCAAGGCAATGTCAATTGTTTTTTTTTATGTTAAGGGTGTTGTCATGTTCGTTTTTTTTTTATGAAAATCCGAATGAAACGCTGTGTTGATGCTAAGGGAGAATACATCAAAGGGGAAACAAAATAAAACGACCTTTTTTTCTTCAATAAAATTGTTTTATGTCACCAGTCTTGTTATTTATTAGCGACACCTCGTATACCGTATGCTTCTTTCAATCACAAATAAGCTTTCAAAGTCCTCTACTCCAAACATGATTATCCACAACAAGCTTTTGAGAGCTTTTGCGATTAAATGTTATATTCAATTAACATTTAATCATAGGTGGGCAAGTTAAGGCAAAACGTTAGCTTCGTTAACCACTAGTCCGATAACAAACTTCACACCTCCGTTAACGTTAATCCATTATTTTCAGCTTTAATTAACGGAAGTAAATAAAGTCCGTAAATTCGTTAATATTTTGCGTGTAATATACATTTTTTTTATGTTAACTCGCTTTTAGAGCATGTATTTGGCGTTGTTGAGCTGACTGTAAAGAAAAAATTTTTGCTATAATGGTCTGTTTGTGTTTTGGAAGTTACATTTTACAGTCTAATCTAATTATTTCAAGACAAAAATAAGTTCAAATGCACTAATGAAGCTGCAATTGGAAAATCTTCGGAAATTGCAGACAGCAATAATTAATAGACCTATGAGGCTGCAGCTTATTATTTGTCACAAAAAAGAGCTCTTTCCTTCGCTTTCTTCTATAAAGCTCGTGCTAATACGCAACAAGTGTTACAAGTGCCAACTGGTTTGTACCATTATGATAAATGAATGAAGCAAGATATTTGCGATAAAAACTTTAACGGAAGTTAACAGAACTTAACGGAAGTAAATTTAATCCTTTAACATGAAAAAACTTTTTAACGGATTAACAATTTAATGAAAGTTAGCTTCTTAATTAACGGATTAACAATTAACGGACTTGTGCCCTTCTATGCATTTATTCAAAGACTATCTAAAACTTGTAAAACTAAACTGCAAATGACGTAGTATTAAATGATCTCGAAATAATGCTGCATTTCAAAGGAGGTGACTAAGTAATGTGAGCATAAAATAATGCTGCCATTTAATATCAGCTACTAGATACAGCTGTAATTTAGAGCAGTATTGTTATTCTGTATATTTACCTGTTTACTGTTCTATTATTTAATTTCAGATCTAACATCCATTTTTATAAAGTAATCCTAATTAGTGCTTAGTCATATTAATATTTCAAACGCATTTTACATGCGTTATCAAAAGACTTGACTTAATATTTTATCAATTTCTTGCAAAAAAAAGTAAAATTTTGGCTACAGCTGCAACTCAGCTACAGAATAACTATGCAACTAAGCTCTCTCTATCTGACCTAAATTTAAGACTGAAAATCTTGCCTGCAAATCTAACTCTGTGCTTTTTCGGATATCCCTTCCAATACCACAGTAAAACTATAATTTTGGGATTGGGAGATTACAGTGATACATCTACTGTAGAAAATTAATATATCAACATTTGAGCTGAAACCGTAAAATGCTAACCCAATTGATGCTGTCTTTGTACAACACGCGTGGCTCGATTTCTGTGGTATGTAACTTTAATTGCTAAATAAATCAAAATTTGCGGCAACTTTCACACGTTTTCACTTTACCACATTCCAACGCTTGATTTCGCTTGATCTCACCATTAAAAAGCTGTTTGTTCAGCTGCGGTCTGCACGGATTCAAGCAAAAGCAACTCAATAAATTAGCGGGTTTTATTGGCTGCAGTTTACTATCAAATATTCATTTTGTTTATCACTTTTAGCGAAGGCCAAATGTACTTGTGTACTCGGCTCTTTTTTTGACCGAGTACCGAGTACATTGACCTTCGAGTACGAGTACCAGCCGAGTACCTGGGGTTTCGAGTACGAGTACTCAAAAAATGGTACTCGAGTTGTACTCGAGTACGAGTAGTGTACTCGAGTACTACATCACTGGTAGGCCTACAGAAAGTGATTAATTTAAGGTAGTGACTATTTCACCGAAAATTTTCAACTTAAAGAGAATAAAACGAGAATGAGAAATATTCATTCGTGCTTTTTTCATTTGCTTTTTTAGGGGTTATTATTTGGTTTTAGGTTAGGGTTCGGGTTAGGGTTTGATTTGGGAATAGTTTTAGAGTACCGGTAAGCATTTGAGTTTGTGTTAGATTTGAGTCAGAATTAATAAAAAACTAGATAAAAATTTCTGGTGAAATAAAGCCTTTTTTCATTTAATGAAGGCTATATTATTTTTTTCCAATTTTGATCTGTCCTTCTGACAATTTCATTAATATCAAATTGATTAGTGCAGTGTGTAGCAAAACAATTCAATGCAGTAGGCTTAGTCTTAAAGTCTAGCCACTTGCTGGGTTGTCTTAGGATAGAATTGGGATGGCGTGAGCTGTGTGACCAACTGGAATGTTGTCAACGTCAAGTATGCCTAGTATAAAAATTTATTCATGGAGGCCTCTACATTGTGTGTTTAGAGTAGAATATTTCTGGAATGGCTGGGTCAAAAAAGATGACCAATACAATTGCGGAAACTCTGAACAACTGTAATGTACTGTAGTACCTTTAGATCGTACTCTCATTAATTTTGCCTGCAGTCTTAAGTTATTAAAGCTTTAGTTCAGTGTTCTGAGTTAATTATAAAGAATTGTTATTAGTATACAGATTTAAAGGCATACACCAGTACACCTGCAACAGCAGAGTGGAGTGAAAAATAAAAAATTTTGAATTTGAAAAAGTCTTGATTTATGGCCCCAAATACCATATGAAATATTTCTATCACAATTTTGAGTTATTGCACCCTCTAGTGGCAGTGCAATTTGGTTGAACTGGCTTAAAATAGCCAATTTTGCCATATCTCACTAACCACAGATGTTAGAAAGCTAGTTTTTAGCTTAAAAGTTGCAGAAACAGCACATTTACCGGTATATCTTCATTATGAAGAACTTTGCCATAAAAACGTACTGAAAAAAAGTTACGGCCAAATTATTGATTGCAGATTTACTGATTATTGATGAGTTTTCAGTGCGCAACTTCAAACACGTTGCAATTCATGTTGGCATTGAAAATATCGTAAGCCAGATGAAGTTTATGTATATTTGTACTTTTAGTGTGCCATGCTGCCTTATCAGCTTCAAATAGTTTTTTTAATGGCAATTAACCTTACACAACTGGGCAATGCCCAGCATAGTACCGTCATTTGGGGCTACTTTGTCTCTTGGGTAAACATTGGCCCACACACAAAAAAAATTTTTAAAGAAGTCCAATACCCAACTTATGCAGCAAATGGTTAAAGCAATGATGTAGAATTGTATTTTAGCATCCTAAAAACATAATCAGAAGATGTAACTGCTATACTTACCTCAATTAAATAAAATTATTGGGGTTAACAAAAAAAAAAAACAACTTTTTTTGATCAGAGACCTCTCCCTATTTTGAGTATATGCTCACACGAGAAGTTAAAATGCTTCGTTAATGTTGAAGTACCATAGCATGACCAACAACCAAAAAGGTATAAAATCTAACCATTTGCAACTATGTTTAAGAAATAAAGCTGAAATTATTTTTTTCTTAAAATTTTGGAATGTGGGAAATTTTGGCCCCTAGCAAAAGTTTAGTTTAATGATGTAAATAATGCTTTGGATAAAAAACATCAGTATTTTTGTTGTAATGGTTGATAATTTTTAGTGGTACTGGTACTAGCAGACTAGGCACGTTCCGAGTTGCAGGGGAGAAGAAACTGAAGGGGCTGGGCCCCCTTCTTCCTCCCACCCCCTGAAAGCCTTGCCTGCACCCAGTTTTTAACTCAGTACCAGTACAGGCCCATGAAATCATCAGAAATAATGCTATCGGTACCTATGCCATTTCTAAGTTCTGCAAAGTGGTCTTTGATAAAGTGAGTACCAGCACCTATGCTATTTTCAAAGTTATTTTCTGTGCATTTTTAGTTATAATCATGTAACAGTAATACATGTGCAACTGTGCATTATTTAAGCTATTACCTGTGCTTTTTTCACTTATTTCAACTTAACACCTGTGCATTTTATAAATTATTGCCTGTGCATTACTTCAGTTTTTACTTGAGCTTATTTTAGTTTATGATAGTGAATTTTTAGGTTGACATGGGTAATTTTGCATTTCTACATGGTCACTGGTCACTATATAATATTCTGCTTATATTGTGAAGCAGCACTGAGTTCTTCTTTAAAACACACTTTGTGGGCTAATGTATCCTTGCAGTGGGCAACTTTAACGTTTACTGGGAATTTAGATAATCGGGCTAATGTTGCCTGTCAGTGGGAAACTTTGGCCCAGCAGGTATATATAAAAAAAAAAAAGAAACCCTGCAAGCAAAAAGTTTATTTTTTTGTTTGTTGTTTGGTTAGGGTCTCTTGCCCCTCTACAGCTATTAACTGGCGATCAACATGCATTGTGTCTTTGGAGATACATCAAAATGTTGAAAAAGTGGGACAAAGTATCTACAAATGCTGGAATGATGGTATAGTAACAAATATTGAAAGTTTCGGGTTATTGCATCATCTAGTATTGGTTGGCTCTTGCATCATCATTTTATTTATGCTAAACTTGAATTATATTTCAATTCAAAAGCACTAAAAGATGCAAAAGTACAAAATTAGAAAAATAAGAATTAGAAACGCATTTAGTTACTAGAAAAGTTACAGTTCTACAAGGAAGAAAACTCGGCAATGTATTTAAGGAACAATTTGATACCTTGGTTTATTGCATTGTAGATACAGTATATACTGTACTTGCTGGCATAAATTTCGCTGTTTCTGAAGCAGCATGCTAACTAAAAAAAGATTCAAGTTTAATGTTACTTGTGAAAAGTTGTATGGTGGAGAAGTTTTTCAAAGTTTTGATATTTCTGCCAAACATGTAGCCTTGGGTTCTGCTTTTTGATCTCCAAAAAAAGCATGATCATTGAATGTTATTCTCAAGCCATATATAATTTCCTATGGCTTTCTTTGTATATTATCATAGCAAAAAATATCAAAAAGTTTATCAGCATCTGGCAAGAAATTAGTTTTAAGCTCTTTGTATCGATCTGATGTTTTAGATTTTTTCGAATATCTAGTTAAACCACTGAAGTTTAGCATTAGTTGATGGATTTTTTATGCAATACTCAGCTCATGGTTAGAATAAACTTTACACTAAATCCATCGTTCTCTTGCAACAATTCGAGCTGTATCCAACTACCTGAAGTGCTTAAAGTTGAGCAAGCCCTCAAATCACTTGTCTCTTGGTTGCAGCAACCCTGGAGGAAAATTATCAGAACTTTGAGAAAATTCTCCGTCATACAATTTTTTACAACATTAGACTTGAATCTGTTTTTAGGCAGCATGCAGCTTCAGAAACAACAAAATTTATACCAGCAAATACAGTATATAATGTGTTTGCAATACAATAAACAATGGTATCAAATTGTTCCTTAAATATACTGCCAAATTTTCTTCCTTTTAGAACTGTAGCTTTTGTAATTACTAATTGCTTTTTTAATTCTTATTTTTCTAATTTTGTACTTTTACATCTTTCAGTGCTTTTGAATTGAACTGTACAATCTAAATTTTTTTGAATTAACTAGGTATAATTCCTCAAGTTCAGCATAAATAAAATGATGATGCAGGAGCCAACCAATGCTAGATGATGTTATAACATGAAACTTTCAATATTTGTTACTACTATGATGGACATTGCTCAGTTGTGTAAGGCTGATTGCCATTAAAAAAACTATTTGAAGCTGATAAGGCAGCATAGCACACTAAAAGTACAAATGTACATAACTTTAAACTTCATCAGCCAAATTTTCAATGCCAATGTGAATTGCAATGTATTTGAAGTTGAGCACTGAAAACTCATCAATAATCAGTAAATCTGTAATCGATAATTTGGCTGTAACTTTTTTACTGTACGTTTTGCGACAAAGTTCTTTTTAATGGAGATATAAATGTGCTGTTTCTGCAACTTTTAAACTTAAAATTAGCTTTCTAGCATATGTGGTTAGTGAGATATGGCAAAATTGACTATTTTACACTCGTTCGATCAAACTGCACGACCACTAGAGGGTGCAAGAACTCAACATTGTGATAGATTTCATGTGGTATTTGGAACCATAAATCAAGACCACTTTTTCAAATTCAAAATTTTTCATTTTTCACTCCACTCTACTGCACCAGTATCGGTATTTGTTGCAACGCAATGTCAGATTTTGTTATTGGAACAACCGACGCTCGCGACGTGTGTTCCTTTGTTTTTACTTGGCCATTTTCCAACTAACGAGTGCAAAATTTCAGACTTTTGCTTGTAACTCAAGAACGGTTTGGTCTAGCTTCATGAAATTTTTACAGCAGTTTGAGATTAATGAGTTATATGTTTGTACCAAAGTTCGAGGCAATAGGTCACATGACTTCGGTTTTGGAACTCGAAAACCGTCCCGTAAGTTTGGTGTAAAAAGCGATCTCGGTCAAAAACTGTTTAAGTACGGCAAAAAATATTTCATAGGGTTGTATGTCTTAAGATACCCTTTCATCCCAACCAACCCACTTTCGGCTGCGATGAGGTTTGTTTCTTTTTTTTTTCCTTTTTTTTCTTCCTAATTTTTGTACGCTCTTCTTCTCCTAAACCACAAAACATCAAAATCTATTTTTTGAGTAAAGTTGTAGAGCTGCAAATGCATTTTTTTCTGAAAATTTTTTGGCAACTCCACCGGAAACCCCCCCAAAATGCGGCCCCAAAAACTTAATTTTTTGAACGGCTCAAGCTAGAGTGTTAGTTTTTTTAGATATCAGTAGATATTTAACAGACAAATATTTTGAGATTGCTTGGGGGTGCCACCCCCCTAGGGACCCCCCCAAAGATCAATTTTGAACAGCTTAACTTAGAGTGCCAGTTTTTTATGATATCAGTAGATATTTGACCAACAAATATTTTGACATAGTTTGGGGGTGCTACCCCCCCAGGGGACCTCCCCAAATGAACCCCCCAAAAATCAATTTTTTTTATGGCTCAAGCTAGGGTGCCAGTGTTTTATGATATCAGCAGATATTTGACAGACAAATATTTTGACATAATTTGGGGGTGCCACCCCCTCGGATATTCCCCCAAATGGACCCCCAAAAATCAAATTTTTGAACGGCTTAACTTGAAGTGCCAGTGTTTTATGATATCAGTAGATATTTAACCGACAAATATTTTGACATAGTTTTGGGGTGCTACCCCTCCGGGGACCTCCCCAAACGAACTCCCCAAAAATCAATTTTTTGATTAGCTCAGCTTGGGTGCCAGTCTGTTTTTATATCAGCGGATATTTAACAGACAAATATTTTGACATAGTTTGGGGGTGCCACTCCCCCCAGGGGACCTCCCCAAATGGACCCTCAAAAATCAGTTTTTTGAACGGCTCAACTTAGGGTGCCAGTATTTTATGATATCAGGAGATATTTAACTGACAAATATTTTGACTCTACTTTTCTGGAGGTTCCACAATCAGATATTTTTCAATAATTGCTGATTTTACGGTAGACAAAAAGTTCTTTTGAGCGTCACAGCATTAGCTATGCGTCGGTTGTTCACTGGGTTTGCTGGCAAACTCCCATCTAGTTGCAGTTATATTTTGATAAAGTTCAAGTGATAGGCCCAATCAATGGTGTAGTTGACAGACGAAATTGGAAATAGCTTGATTATTAAAGGTACAGTAGGCCTACAACTTTTTGAATTTTTTTCTAAAACTGATTTCCTGTGCCACAATTCCATATACTTTTGCTTATAACTATCTGAAATGATGTTTATTCTCTTGAGCTAACAATAAAGGTCATGCACTGATACTTTAAAAAAATTACCTTTAAGTGCTCTGTGCTTCATACCAGATATATAAAAAGTGATTGGTTAATTTAATTATACTCTGTACTGGTTTATGATGTCACTATTACCTTCTTAAAGTTATACAGTAACAGGGTTCAATGGTCATGGAAAATCATTGAAAATCCTGGAAAAATAATTTTTTCTGGAAAGTCATGGAAAATTGATAACATTTTAAAATTTGAAAGATGTGAAAGTTAATATCAGTAATTTGCAGAGGCTCATGCTATGTTATCTTAGAATATGAAAATTGCTATCATAACCCCAACCCAAACTCTAAGCCTAACCCAAACTGTTAACCTAATGTTAATCTGAACCCAAACCTTAAAAATAATCTAAAAAAGAAGAAAGAGTAAATGAGTGCTCACTCTTCGCTCAATTTGAAAATGACTTTCAATAAAGTCTATTTTATTTTGCTTTTGCAATAAGCTTTTTGGACAGAACTCTTCAGTTGCGATCTCTGTCTGGCTTGGTATGTGGTGAGCTGGATCTTTTAAAGACCAAATGCAGTAAGGAGAAATGCACTCTGCAGTAAGGAGAAATGCATTCTGCAGTCTTTAAAAGATCCTGCTCACCACATACCAAACCAGACAGAGATTGCAACTGAAGAGTTCTGTCCAAAAAGCTTATTGCAAAAGCAAAATGAAATCAACTTTATTGAAAGTCATTTTCAAATTGAGCGAAGAGTGAGCACTCATTTACTCTTTCTTCCTTTTTAGATTATTTTTAAGGTTTAGGTTCAGATTAACATTAAGTTTACAGTTTGGGTTAGGTTTAGAGTTTGAGTTGGGGTTATGATAGCAATTTTTTGGAAAAAATTTTGAGACAAGTGCTTGGTAATTAATTAATACTGAAGAGCCCCCCCTACTCCTAAGTTTATAATATGTTTGTTGATGAAACCTATGTTTAGTAGTTTTACACAAGCAATCAAATTTGATTGCTTGTTTTTGGCCATTTTTCAAAGTTTTTATTGATCTGTGAGTTTTATTTTTGACAACTTAGCATTATTTTTAACAAACCTCCTCCTTAAGTTATGTTTCAAAAAATGCTTTAAATTACTTTATAGTCCATTCCAGTACAAAAACCAGTCTCTCAGAAGTGCTAAGAATGTTTTTTATATGCTGCATTTTGGTTGACAAGCCAATGGGGGGGCTATAGCCCCCCGCCTATGCTACTGAAAGTTACTCTGACTCATAACACATTCCAGACTTTCCATGTTACACTTAGTCACTTACAATGTTGCATTAAATAACAAAAAAATTATTTACAATAATTAAATATTTTGTATTAATATGAGAGTAAAGAAGGAGCTTGTTTGTTTTTCGCAATGAGACGATATTTTGAATGATATGTACGTCGAATCAATAAGGAGGGTGGTTTAAACCCCCTGTGTATGCCTTTGTGCATAATTGAGCTATGTAGGCAGTGGCTAATGGCAACAATTCAGTCCTCTAATTTACAAGCCGGTGAATTATAAAATCATAATTAAAAAAAACTTACAAGCATTTATATTCTGTAGTTTATAGAGTGAGACAGTTGGGGATGGGGGGGGGGGGGGTAATGGAGTGAGAATTGAGTGGATTAATAATTAACTACTACTGATTATTTTTTAACGGCTGTGAGGTAGCACTTACCTCACATATCTGCTTTCCCATTAGGCTAGTGTTTCATCAGCATCTGAATTCACTCATAGTCTATCCTGGCATCCCACCCGAACCTTCAAACCACACACGAGGGCAATTTCTACACTTGCCATCGTACTCTTTTCTCAGATTACTCTGATCTAAGTCTGACAACGAGGTCACCAGAAAGAGGATTCTCGACCAGTATCACACTGGCACTTCACTTAGCTCAACCGCATTGCGCTAGCATCACTAAGCACACCATATATGACATCACATTAGCAATTTACCACAATAGTACCCTATATGCATATTTCAAACTTGTTTGTTATCATCAGGCGTACATAACTGTGTAAATGCCTATTACAAATTTTGAACCCCAAAAGCCAAAACTAACCTACTTATCGGTAACCGGTAGAGCAATACTGATTAATTAATACTACTTGTATACTGATTAATTAATAATACTAATTTGACCAGTATCACACTGGCACTTCACTTAGCTCAACCGCATTGCGCTAGCATCACTAAGCATGGACACCATATATGACATCACATTAGCAATTTACCACAATAGTACGCTATATGCATATTTCAAACTTGTTTGTTATCATCAGGCGTACATAACTGTGTAAATGCCTATTACAAATTTTGAACCCCAAAAGCCAAAACTAACCTACTTATCGGTAACCGGTTGAGCAATACTGATTAATTAGTACTACTGATTAATTAACTAAAACTAAAACCCATAGGTGGACAAGTTAATGCAAAATGTTAGCTTCGTTAACAACTAGTCCGTTATCAAACTTCACACCTCCGTTAACGTTATTCCATTATTTTCAGCTTTAATTAACAGAAGTTAATAATGTCCGTTAATTCGTTAACATTTAGCGTGTAATTTATTTGTAGTTTTATTCACTCGCTTCTGGAACACGTATTGACGCTGTTGAGCTGATTGTAAGGAAACATTTATTACTATGGTGGTGTCGCGATCGTTGATACTTGGCTAGAGTACAATCTTTAATCTCTAGAATTGCCCACGTCGGCTGAAACTAGAGAACGACTGAGATGTTAATTGACGAATCGAAAATGGCAGTTGACAGTTCCGTTAGCTTTTTGAATCTCAGAAAGCAGCACACCAATCTTAAAATAAAACTTCTATTTAAGATTGAAGCACAAACCAACTCACTGAGCAAAATCGCTTCACTCACACCTCTTACTAATTGGCTATACGAGCCAACCCCAGATGCACAAACTCGGCTTAACTGCCTTCGAAACTAATACCTAAAATCACCCATTCTTAGAACATTAGAATAATGAATGAAAAACGACTCGCCTATTTATACTATGATAAAAGCTATTGAATATCCCAGAAAAATCCTTGATACGTCACAATAGAAAAAATACACGAGCTTACGATAAACAAATTTCAACATAATTATGGTGTCACAAACTTCAAGTCCAAATATAGCAATTAAGAGTCGTAAACAACCCAAACATCGATGACTGCAGAAAATAGCAGAATGTACTAGAAAGGAATTATCTTGAATATTCTAAATCAAAAAAAGCGGCAAAAGTAGTAAATCAGTCACTTACATGTTAAAATACAGCGAATAATCATATCTCAGGCATTCAAAATTATTATTCGAGACATACAAAAACAATGATATTCAAAAACATCACAAATAGTAATTGCCGAATAAATGCAACCCCAATCTATGCTTCTATCTCATTTATGATCGTTATTTCACAAAAAATCTAGAAAAATCACATTTAAACTCAGTAAAAATAAATCCTACTAACCAGTACACAAAGAACGAGCAAAAGCACGCAAAATATATATATACACCATCACATTTCAACCAATTATTCGACTTAAGTAGTTGGCAACAACATTGTCTTTGCCTGGGATACTCTCAACCTTATAATCATATCCTTGTAATGTTAGGGCCCACCTCATAATTCGATCATTTTGGAATTTGGCCTGATTTAAATACGATAACGGTTTATGGTCTGTTTGCAGTATAAAAGGCTTTTCTGCTAAATGCAATCAAAATTTAGTCATTTCCCACACAATTGCCAGGCATTCTTGTTCTAAAGTTGAGTACTTGCACTCGGCTGAAGACGGTTTTTTGCTGGCATAAGCCACAGGGTACAGTTTATCATTGTGCTCTTGCATAAGCGATGCTCTAAGTCCACAATTTGAAGCGTTCATCCGCAAGATAAAAGGTTTTTGATGATCTGGAAGTTTCAAAATGGGCTTTTTCCGTAGGCATTCTTGCAAAGTCAAAAAAGCTCTTTCTTGTGTTTCGCCCCATTGAACTTTGTTCAGTTGCCGCTTTCGAGTAAGGTCGCTTAGTGGTGCCGAAATGGCAGCAAACAATGGAATATGAGCGCAGTAGTAATTCACAAGTCCCAAAAATGATCTAACCTCTTTCTTTGTTGTTGGTCGCTGTGCCATCCTAATTTTCTCAAGATTATCGTTATTGACTGTGATCCAATCAAAGCCAACTTGATGGCCAAGAAATTCAACTGATTTGGACCCGAACACGCACTTAGTCGAACGAGCGGTCAGATTTGCTTGCTGAAGTTGATTTATCAGTTCATCCAACACTCTAATGTGGATATCCCAGTCCTCCGTTTAAACAATCAGGTTGTCAATGTAGCTATCCACGTTCTTAAGGTTGGAAATTAGCATTCTCAGTCCCTGCACTAAGGTTGCTCCTGAATTCTTCCAAATGGCATTCGTGTAAACTCGTAATTTTCGTCAGGAGTGACCAAAGCTGTCTTCTTCCGCCACAGGGATCTGCCAATATCCTTTACTCAAATCAATTTTTGAGAAGTAGTTGCTCTTCCCCATTCGTTGGAACAGGTCCTCGCGAGTATTCAATGGCTCTGGATCGGCAACAGTTACTTTATTCAACTAGCAGTAATCAACACAAATTCGGTTTGATCCTTCTTTCTTCTTAACGATGACAATTGGAGAAGCGTACGACGAAGCAGAAGCCCGAATTATTCCAAGATCAAGCATTTCTTGAATTTCAGTCTTCAGTTTCTCTTTGATAGCTTAGGGCAAAGGATAAGGTTTAGATTGAATTGGAGTGCTGTCAGTTAACATGATTTGGTGTTGAATGACATTGGACTCTACCGGCACATCGGTAAACACACTGTCGTAGGCTACCAGAACTTGCCAGACATTCTCTTCCTAAGATTTGGTCAACCAGAGACCCAGCTTCACATCCCTTAACGTCTCCTTTTGGCTGTGGCTCCCGAACTCTAACAGCTCTTCCTCATCAACACCGGGTTTATCGTCGTAGCTGTCAGATTCATGTTCCTCAGAGTTGCTCCCTGCATGGTTCCCAGCAATACCAATGCTGGCTTGGATGGTTTTGGTTTCTTCCGATTTCGTGGTGGTATTCCCAAAAGATTCAACATCGGACTTCCTTTCAAAATACGGCTTGAGCATATTTACATGATAAGTCTTTATCCTTTTATTAACCTCTACCCCATAATTGTTTCCATTTCCACATCTCTCAACTACAAATGGATCGTGCCACTGCAACAGCAACTTACTGTTGTCAGTGGGTAGTAGAATCAACACCTTGTCACCAACTTGAAATGCTCTTCTTTTGGCCCCCCGATCATATCGTCTTTTATTCTTCAACTGACTTCTCTTCAGTTCTTCTTGGACAATTTTCATAGTATCATCCAGCCTCTCTCTAAGTTCAAGCACATATTGGTAGCTGGTCTTTACTTCCGGGACATCAGTTTCTTTAGTCCACAATTCCTTCCGAATCTGGACCAGCCCCCTCACTGTTCTTCAGTAGAGCAGTTCAAATGGAAAAAATCCAGTGGCTTCCTGAGGAGCCTCTCTATAAGCAAACATAAGTGGGTTTATGAAACGATGCCATTGTCGAGGCTGCTCGCTGCAGAGTCTTTGTAGCATCTTTTTTAGAGTACCATTAAACCTTTCGACTAATCCGTTGCAGATAGGATGGTATGGCGTAGTGGTCTGTTGATTGATGGACAGCAGTCGTGACACTTCCTGCATACAACTTGACACAAATTGAGTTCCTTGATCGCTTAGGACCTCTTCTGGAATTCCGAGGCGACTATACATGTCCGGCAAAGCTTCAGCTACAGTTTCAGTGTCGATATTTTTGAGAGGCACAGCTTCGGGATACCTCGTTGTGTAATCCATGAAGGTAAAAATATATCTATGCCCTCTTTCGCTTTCTGGTGTTATCGGACCAACTAAATCCACTGCAACTCGTTTAAATGGTGTATCAATCAACAGCATTTTGCCGAGAGGAGCTCCGGCCAACAGTTCCCTTGTCAACGGTCTTTTGACAGACATTGCAGGATCAGCAAAATCCACTGACGTCATTATGCATTCTAGGCCAGTAGAAGTTAGTTTGAATTCTGTCTTAAGTCTTCTTCACCCCCAAATGTCCGCCAAATATCGAATCATGGGCTTCTTCAATAACACGAATTCAAAGGCTTTTAGGAACCATGATTTGCTTCCACGTTTCTCCTAATCCATCAATCCTGCGGCAAATCCGGTAAAGTATTCCTTGACGTTCCTCAAATTTCACTTCAAACCCCTCACGCTTTGTAAGTTCCTTTTTTTTTGGAAAAAGCCTTTAACTCGTTGTTGTCGCTTTGCAGCTTACAAAGTTCCTCCCTTGACACAGAAAATCGAGAAGAGATTTCTTTCACATTCAGTGCCTTTACATTATCTTCTTGTCGAGCTTGCGCTCGAGTGATTGCTGCAGCAGCAAATTTCCATTCCAGATCCGGATTTTCTGCCTCCCTGGCTCCTGCAATGTTGCCAATAATCAAGTCAGCAACTGGCTCCTGGACACGCAATGCTTCTACTTTTGGCGATCGGTGCTCTTATTAGCAAGGTTTTGTCAAAGGTTGTAACATAACCTTTTTCGCCAGTTAGCTCTCCTTGATTCACCAAATCTCGTTTGATTAGTACTCCAGTACAGCTGGTATCACGAAGTACCTCGACACACCTTTTGCCTACTTTTCCATTAACTAATTGCAGCTTGTCTTGTGCATCAACATCCAAACACACTCCACACTTCATCACTTCCATTTGCCCTCCAGGTTTTAACTCCAATAACTGAGTTTCTCTTTCTGAATTCATTTGAGGCAACTCTCGAATCTCAATCGCTCATCCCGCATGATGCACCGATGGTGGAGGCTTGGATTCGTTTGGTTCGGGATGCTGTGTATGGTGATTGCGTGGCCTAGAGCGACAATCTCCGGCTTCATGCCCATAACCGCCACACTTCTGGCATGATAATCTCTTTTCGTATCTCTCTGCGACACCCGTCTGGTATCCTGGATACGCATTCTGTGGCACGATGTCCTTCGCCACCACATCGGAAACACTGCACCACGCTGCGGGGTCTTTCCGAGTTTCTCCTCTGCTTCCATTCTTCACATTTTCTTGTCTTGATTGCAAACTAGAGAGCTTTTTATTATGAGCCATTAAATACTGCTCTGCCCATGTCACTAGCTCATCTAAAGTTTTTGGACTCCTCTCAATCAAATACACTGAAAGCTCCTTTAAACACGCGCACCAGCGCAGCCAGAAATAAAAAAAGGGGAGGGACTAAATTTCTTTTGTTATGTATGATTAAAGCGTATGTAAATCGGTAAGTTTTCATTTAGGCAAATCGCAACAAATTACAAGGTTTAGCAATAACAGGCAGGAGCCCTGCCGTCGTTCATGCAGCTGATGCGTAAAAAAATTAATGAAAAAGAATAAAAGCGGTTTCAGCTTGTTTAAAATTTGATTTTAGTTGATGATACAACAGCGGACACAAAAAAGGCATTTTCTTAACGTAGGCCATTCGAGAAAGTTGCAGACTGCCGTTATTATTCAGGCAAGCAGGCATAATAATATTTCACCTTTCAATTATAGTATATTGTAACAAATTAAGAATAAATGAGATGTACATTTTGCAAAAACACACAAACAATCCCCACCTACTCCCAAAAATGATTGATTTAAAAAAAAAAAAAAAGTGTGCCCTTATTATTATTTATGTTAATTGACACCACATACTGATTGCTATCGTTAAATAGAAAAAATGCGCTATATTATGGCTTGCCAATCCAAAGTTTTGTACTTCATTACTGTACTGTTATTATTATCGTTGGTAGGAAATAAGGATTTAAGCAAAAATAATGTGATAGCGGTTGACCATTCCTTTGTGCGGATGATTGTCTCAATCAAATAACGCGAATCTGAACGCGGCATTTGCGGAAAATGGTCATAACGAAGTACAATGGGTTTATTTGTGCAGCACACCTAATAACGAAATTTGGTTCGCACCGAAAACTGTGTAAGATATTTTGATAGCGAATTTTTAGGCCCTGCTATACTGTGCATAAAATCGCAAACAAAGGAGCGTGTCATGGGTTTGTTTAAAACAACTGACTGCTTGTACGCTGGTAAGGCGATACGCTAAGCATACCAAATTTGGTGTAAAATAAACTAAATACGAACTTTTGCATTCACGATTTTACGCATAGTGTAGATTGGGAATAGGCGGATTGCATCTGTGCGACTTTTTGCTCACAACCAGCATACTCAGTTTAAACTGCCACACAGTTTGAACAACGCCGGCGGACTCATTGCTCTGACAGACAACGGTAACACTGTTACAAATCAACACAGCTATACGGTGTAATATGCTGACATCAAAATGGATTGAAAAAGATTTCCTAAAAAAATCAGCGTACTATTTACTGTAATAAACATTCGACATTGCGCAGTTTGAAGTTGTAAAATTAATTCAAACCAGCCAATTTCCCGTTCACTTAACCCCAGCTGAAAGTAAAATTAAAAGATCAAACTGACATCGCAACAATACGCGTTTGTTAAACTGCAAAACTTTTTGAGCAAAATTATATTGACTCTTGACGTTTTTCAGGTTTCCCTAGAGCTCGGCGGTTGGTCGAAATGTAAACCTACATAAGGCTGTTTAGTCCAATTACGTCTGATATCGTTTTTAGTGCAAACGCAAAAAAAAAAAAAAGAAAAACCGGCAAAATGTATGCAATCAAATGACCTGCGTACATTTATATGCATTAATACGCGTGATCGGTAAAACGGACCCAATACAATTTATTAAAAACAAAGTATATACTAAGAAAATTTTTTGTGATGCTGTCATCATGTGATATGCTGTTGTTGAATTTGGCACTTTCGAAAAAATATCATTTTTAGCAATCTTTTAGTTTTTGGCCAGCCTAGGTAAGTTTACAATAATGAACGTGAAACTGTTGTCCAAAGTTGTATTGTTAAAATATTTAACAGCCAAATTAGATTTAGCTACAACAATATCCAAAATTTTATACTTTCAAGCTACTAAAAATGATCGAGTAATATGAAAGCGAAAACACATGCTACCTAACCAAAGTATGCCATCTAGTGGCATATTTGATTCAAAATTGCAACTAAACAATAAGCAGTAACAGGCTAAAAGTTTTAGTAATCAATTGAGCCTAAACTTCTTGAACAACATGTCAAATTTAATCTAAATTATATGCCGAGGATAATTTTTTTCATTTTTTTTCAAATTTAAGAAAAAATTTTAAGGGTGAAAGGTGACTGAATCTCACCCCTTCACAGTTTTGGAACAAAGTTGAATTTTGGTGTGTCAGTACTTTGAGAAAATCTCTTTTCACTCTAAAAAACTTTTTGTTGAAAACAGTGTCTGACGGGGCCATTTTTCCACCACAAGATGGCATGTTTTTTGCAATTTTGCTGCTGGAGCATAGTTTGAAGTAAAATAACTTTTTTTTGAAAGCAGAGTTTTCTTTCTAAATTGGTAAAGTTGATGTCCAGTAGTTAGGAGCTACCATACTAAAAATAAGAGCAATGCTATGCTTCATATTAGAGATGCAGGCGTTCAAACTTGACCAAAATTTTGTTTTCGGTTCAAAATGTGAGCACTTTGGCACCTCCTACTTCTATCATGCTATAAGCCTGTGCCATTTTGACACTTGTTGCATGAAATATAGCTGAAAGTTGATCAATTCAGCAAAAATCAGCTTTTCATTGTTTTTATATTTAGAGAAATGCGCTTTTGAAAATGGCCGAAAATGACCAAGCCCTGGCCATCGCAAGGGGGTAGCTAATTTAAAATCGTCATATTTTCAAAAGTACAAGAGATATTGAACTAAAATTTTCATTGTGAAGGTCAATCAAGCCATGCAACATTTTAACACATTTTGAACAAATCTGAAGAGGGTCAAGCTGGAGGGTCCAGGACGTTTGGCATGGAATGACCCTTCTTTAATTCCTTGAAAGCTTCTGAAACGAACTTCGCCATGATGATAGACAACCAACAAAAGAATCCAGAAGAGCCCCTAGATGTCGCGATCGTTGATACTTGGCTAGAGTACAATCTTTAATCTCTAGAATTGCCCACGTCGGCTGAAACTAGAGAACGATTGAGATGTTAATTGACGAATCGAAAATGGCAGTTGACAGTTCCGTTAGCTTTTTGAATCTCAGAAAGCAGCACACCAATCTTAAATTAAAATTCTATTTAAGATTGTAACACAAACCAACTCACTGAGCAAAATCGCTTCACTCACACCTCTTACTAAATGGCTATACAAACCAACCCCAGATACACAAACTTGGCTTAACTGCCTTCGAAACTAATACCTAAAATCACCCATTCTTAGAACATTAGAATAATGAATGAAAAACGAACCACGTATTTATACTACGACAAAAGCTATTGAATATCCCAGAAAAATCCTTGATACGTCACAATAGAAAAAATACACGAGCTTACGATAAACAAATTTTAACATAATTATGACATCACAAACTTCGAGTCTAAATATAGCAATTAAGAGTCGTAAACAACCCAAACATCAATAACTGCAGAAAATAGAAGAATGTACTAGAAAGGAATTATCTTGAATATTCTAAATCAAAAAAAGCGGCAAAAGTAGTAAATCAGTCACTTACATGTTAAAATACAGCGTATAATCATATCTCGGGCATTCAAAATTATTATTCGTGACAGGTGGTCTTTTTGTGTTATGGAAGTTACATTTTGTAGTCTAATCTACTTTCAAGTTAAAAATGGGTTCAAATGCACTAACAAAGCTGCAATCGGAAAATCTTTGGAAATTGCGAGCAGTGATAATTGATAGACCTATGAGGCTGCAGCTTATTATTTGCCACAGAAAAGAGCTCTTCTATAAAACTTGTGCTAATGCGCAACAAGTGTTACCAGTGTAAACTGGTTTGTACCAGTACCATGAATATATGGTGCAATATATCAACGATAAAAACCTTAAGGGAAGTTAACAGAACTTAACAGAAGTTACTTTAGTCCGTTAACAGAACTTAACGGAAGTTAATTTAGGTCGTTAACATGAAAAAACTTTTTAACGAGTTAATGAAAAGTTAGCTTCGTTATTAATGGATTAACGATTAACATACTTGTGCCCACCTATGCTGAAACCCCATCTTCTATTTTTGGTGAAGCCAATGTTTAAAGCATTTTTAGCAGTAAAATTTCTAATTTTGGCAATTTTTTGAAGTTGTTATGGATTTGTAAGTTTTATCTTTGACAAATTAACCCCCCTAAGAAACTCTAAATGTTTCAAAAGTTGCTTTAAATCATGTTGGAGTCCATGTCATTGCAAAAAAGAAACAGGCTCAGAAATGCTAAAAAAGGGATATTTTCTTTATTGTGCATTTTAGTCAACAGTCCAATGGTAGGGGGTTAAATCCCTTCCCCCTGCATACACCCTTGGACATCCTAATTTGTTTACTTCTGTTTGATACCTGCACATCTTAAGAGGTTCATCTATGTAATTTCAATGGTTCAAGGTTTTGTTGGAGTCGTTTGTTGGCATCTTCAATTTTAGATGTGCAGTAGACATTACTGATATATTTAATGATAATAATCAGAGGTTGAGCTCGTTGCTTTTAAATCAAATCAAAATCAAGTCTTTCATTATACTCGCTGTATTATGCCGAAGCGTGGAACGAGTTTGCCTGGCCCATCTCCATGTCATTGTCCTAGGGCAATGGTTCTCAACCTTTTATGGTTTGTGGCCCTATTCTAGAGACTCTTAATACCAGTAGCCCCCTGCTCAACAATAAAATTTTCTGTCTGTATTTTGTTCGTCTGTATAAATTTTCTCTCTGTATAAATCTATGATCTAAACAATAAGTATGTGATGCCGAAACTCGAAGTTTAAAAAAACACTTGGTAAGTTGATGAGCGTTTAGCTTACTAGATAGCTATCAACTCTTTCTAGTTAATAGCAGACAATGTTGTTTGCTAGCACTCAATGAAAACGCTTATAAAACAAGTGATGGTGTAGCAAGTATTAAATGAGGACCAAAGGCAAAATCAATGGGGGTATTTAAAGTTAGGCCAGTCGTACTAAGCTACAGTGTCGTTGACTTCATCCTTTTTGACCCAGTTGTTCTCAAGATATTCTACAGTACTTCAAACGCGTTGTCGGGGCCTTTAATGTTGAAAATTTTAATAATTTTTATTGACTATCGTGACGTTGATAGCTTTAGCGTTGCCATCCCAGTTCTAACCTAAAGCAACATTGCTGTTAGACTAGCTATTGCATAGAGGCGTTTTGTTGCACACTAATCAGTTTGATCTGGTCAGCACAACGGATTCGAGCAACTAAAAAGAGTAGACTGTTTGGTAGCTTAGAGATTTCAGTAAAAATCAACCTCTCTTCTAAGTCATAGTCAAGCCTAGCAGTTAGGCTTTTATAACTAGGTTACTAAGTACAAACTTGTATCTGGTAACAAGACTACCAGTACTTGAAGTCTCTATATACTCTTTTTTCCACCTCGGATCTGTTCTGCTAACAAGATCAAACTGATTAGTGTTTAAATCTGTAATGTGTTTAAATCTATAATTTAAAATTTAAATCTGTAATGTTTTTGTTTATTTTGATGTTGTATCCAAAATTCAACTTTCTCAGTTTAGCCTTTTATTAGTTGCAACTGAATCAAATTTTGATGTTCATCTATCGAAAATGGCCTAGTAAAAACATCTCAATAAAATTTTAACAGTTTGCAAATATAAGTATTCTTAAATTGCAGCTGCCCCAGTCTCGTTTCACTAGTGGTTTTGGAATGAACTTGCTGAGAAATTTTGAAAGAAATTAAATCAATTTTCTTTTGGTTTGTTTGATCACCACTGAAAATTCTGGCAAAAATCACATCAAATTATGATAAAGACTTTTTTTTTTGGTCCTCACTTATGAGGGCATTTAGGGCAAAGGTTTATTTGATCGGTTTTCTCTTCAAAAATTTAACAGACCTGAAGACCAGCTTCCCAAATTTAAGCTTTCTACAACCTTCCGTTTTCGAGATGTAACAGCTAAGATTACCCCTTAGAAATTATGACAGGGTTGCCATTTAGAAACAAAATTTCAAAAAGTTACTGAATGTTCTTGTTTCTCAGTAAATGTTTTGTGTGACAGTTGTTGTCAAGTAAAAGTGAAGGGTAAGAATTGTAAAGTATGGTAGCTGCTTTTCAAGTAAATGTAAACCAGCTTTCCAAAATTGAATCCTCTGTCACAATACTGACAAAATGCCAACACTGAAGTGAGAGGAAAATTCATTTTGATCTGTAATATCTTGAAAACATAGAAAGTTCAAGTTTAGTGAGAATGCATTTTAGGTTAATCCCAACATTTTTGTCAACACTGAAAAATTCGACTTGAATGTCCTTAAAATTTCCACCAGTTTTGGATCAAAACACACTAAATATATATCGTTTTCTAATTCTGGCCAGCATTGAATATCTGGCCCACTCAAAGTTCCCCATTCCTCAAAAAAGTTTGGGCACCCCCCGACTTAAATACTAAACAAAAGTGAAACAGATGATATGGAAGAGTCACGAAAAAAATTAAGAAAAAGTCATGAAATGTGATTTAAAAAGTTGTGTGGAAACCCTGTATAAAAAAGGTGATGGTGACATTGTAAACCAGTAATATTAACTCGAGCCATGTGTTGGTGCAGATTTTTTTGTATACAGCGGAAAGGCTATTGGGCGGTTCACACTAGACGGAAAAGCGGAGAACGGAAAACGTAATTTCCGCGTCGGACAGCAGCAATTTTTGCGCGCTGATGTTCACACTAATACAAACGCAACGTGAACGGTTGTCATCCTTGGTAGCAATTGCCAAAGTCAAAAAAGCTGCTTTGCAACGAGAGATGATATGATATAAACCACTTCGCCAAGTTAATGACTGTGGGTACAAATTTGTGATGAAGTGAGAAAACTTCAAGCTGTCAATTAAGCAAAACTGTTTAGCAGGTAAACGCCAAATAAGCCTACTCTATACACCGTCCCATGTTTGATTGTGCAGCAGTAGCGATCGAAGAGAATGGAGGATTAGACCGTAGGGCGTAGCTATTGGATTAGAGCCAGTTTCAGTGCAGTTGCTTACTTTGTTTGTTGCCTCGGCCACGAAAAACACCTTGCGACCAAGAAAAAAACCTGAAAACTTTACCAGTTCTCTTTTGTCCCTTGGATGTTGCAACTTGCATTAATGTCAAGTCTTTTTATAGTCTTGCTTCGTAGTAAACTTCATTATGATGTGCTGAATGATCGATTATTATGTGTATTATACAACCAATACAAGAGGAGCAGGAATAATACATCATTTGACGTCTATGATACAGGGTAGCAGACCCGGCGCCACGGGGGGCATACCGGGCCGTGCTCCCCCTAAATGACTGCTTGTGCCCCCCTCCTCCAAGCAAGGACTGTGCCACGAAGAAATTAACAGGCTCGGGGCTACTGGAGTGCAAATCGAGGCCCAAATTGGTGTTTTTTGTGGACTGACACCGGATATCATGACATTTTTGGGATGAACACCTTTTTTTGGAGATCACCCATTTTTGACCGGAAAAACCGCTTGAATTTCTAATTTCGGCCGAATAATCCCTTGCAAATTTGGAGAAAACTTTTTCTTTTTTTTTGGAGATCACATGTTTTCGGCCGGAAAATACCTTGCGAATTTGGAGAAGACCTTTTTTTGTTTTTGGAGATCACCTACAAAAAACCGCTTGAATTTCCGATTTCGGCCGAAAAATCCCTTTGAATCTTTGCTCCTCACCTTGTTCATCTGATCCAGACTGGGATAAATTCCTCGTGCCCCCATGTCCCTCTCGAATTCACACAAAATAAACTTCTCGTGCCCCCCCCCAAAATTTATTTCTGATCCCCCAGTCACGCTATCCTGTCGCCGGGCCTGCAGGGTAGTGCCATTAATTCTACGTAATGTTGAATTCAAACTCCACTTATCATAATGTCGGATTTCAATAGCATGTTTGCCTAGCTACCCCCGCAAAAGACAGCGAAATTACAAACAAGTCTTCCCAATCGTCACCTGTCAAGTGCTAACGTTGTAAGTCTTTCCGCTGTCTGTTAATGAACCTCATACAATCATTTAGCCTTTTGATTTGACTTAACAAGGCCCATTTTGAAGTGCTTGTTCCCCCCAGTTACACCAGTGAATAGGGAGATGCGGATGAAAGGTTTACAAACAACTGACTCAAGCTAATGCATCTCAATGACTCCAATACAGACTATACTTGCTTTAATGTGAAACTATCTAATGGCAGAAATTATCGAAGCGAAGATTGATTTTATTGCAAGTATCGTGAACACAGTTGTTACTGTAGTGGGAAAGTAGATATAACATATAAGCCTACAGGTAGATCGCTTAAAAGCGGTAATATTTTGCTAACCCACTAGCAATGCTGCTTTAGGATCAAGCACTCAGTGGCGTCGCTAGGGGGTAGGCGGGCGGCCCGCCCCGGGTGTCACCATATTATGATGTGAAACCATAACTCCACCGGATTTGTTGCAAATACCTTTCTTTTTGTTTAGTCCCCGTCTTCATTTATGCCGAAAACCCACTGATTGTTAGGTGAAGACCTTTTTTTTTTTGGTCTTTACATACTTTTGGACCGAAAACCCACTCATTTTGCAGCGGAGACCTTTTTCTTTTTTTTTTGGTCTGCACCTATTTTTGGACCAAAAAAGGGTACCACGCGAAATCCCGCCCAGCGTGCCACCATCCTTAGCGACGCCTCTGCAAGCACTACTTACATTCGTACATTTCCTGGAATATCATGAAGTACAGCGCTTAGGATTCGAGCCCAATAGTAATTTGAACAGTGAACAAAATTACCACATTAGATCATCTCAATGCGAACAAGCTTACCGCCATTAAGAACGGCAAAGTTGCTTATCAAAAAAACACCCAAACCAACAAGTAACTATTAAAACAATTTTGGGCAAACATTTAGTTTTTCTAAAGTTCCTTTGAAAGGAAATGGAGACTGATTTTCAATGCTACTTGGACAAAAGGTACAGCACAGTAAAATCATTCGCGTTGATTTAAACATTCTAGTTGTTGCCGTTTCCAAGATAATTGCACTTCTGGTTTTGTATCCTTACAAGTTTAAATGCTATTCAGTCATATAAAATCGTAGAAGAGAAGAAATAAAACGGCAATCAGCAAGAAAGTTCAAATCAACGCGAGTAGATTTTACTACGCTCTATCTTTTTCCAAAATAGCATTAAAGTTCAGTCTCCACCTCTACTCCAACTTTGGTCCCAGGCTGTATTTAGATGAGATACATAGCAAATAATAAGCAGGGCAAGCAACAAAAAGCAAATTTTGGGATAGAACGTTTTAAAGCATAGAATTAAATATTAGGATGATGGAGTGGAAGCTGGTCTTCCATCACATTTCCTACAACAACATATCATGAAACATAACATAAAGTGGCTCGTAGCGGAAATTTAAATTTTAAAATTTAATTAAAAGGTCGTGGAAGAAAACGTCACGATTGAATAACGTCTTCCATTTTGTTCCATCCAACGCCATACCAATAAGGTAAAATTCTGTTTTGGCATTGTCTGGGCCAAAGATCAATATAATAAAAGCTTGCATTTAACGTCCTTAAAATTGTACTGTACCGACAGCATCAATCAATGAAATTTTATGTATAAACAGGATAAATACAAATATACATTTCTTATCAACGGGTAAAACAAATTTTAATTCAACGAAAAAAAAAAAAATGTAGTGACCACAGTGTTCAGACTACACGACTACCTCCCGGACCTTATTAGCAGCAGGTAACATAGGTCATTGTCACTACCAGTTTATTTACAATATAGTTAAAATTATTTTTGTTGTTCTTTGTTCTGGAAACAGCAACAAGAAGTTAGCTCGAATAGCTTTGAGCATTTCTCAACAGCAAGAAAATGTCACTCATCAGTCTTCCTGCCAAGCCGCTAGATAGCTTGCGCAACTTTGCGGCTAATGTGCTGCAGAAAAATTCGACATCGTCGGAGCTTGATTGTTGGTCTACAATTTCGGGGTTATGTTGCAGCAACTCCAGTACTTTTTCCTAAAACATATTATTAAAACGCCTAAGTGAAGATATCAGAACTAACACTTTTGAAACCTAACATACGTACTGGTTTAGCATGAACCACTCTCCTGAAAATTATGTTACGTGTAATTTTGCACTGAAGTTAAAAATAGTTAAAGAATCTCATAAACTCCACTCTTAGTTCCCACCAGAAGATGTGACGTCTTTTTTCTCTTAATGTTTGTAAAAGAAATGACTCTTTTCCCAAGTAGACATCGTTTTTTAATAAATATTTATGACGGCCATTTCAAATTTAAGAAAGCTAAAAACTATAATTGCCTACACACCAGTTGAAAAGTTTCTAATCATTATTGAGTTCGAGTATATAATCAGGTCTTACTGTTGTAAAACTTTGCTTCACTCGCTTAGTTGATTATTCTCGCTTTATCAATCGTTGATTTTAACCAGTTACAAACTTAAACCAACCAAGAGAAATGTGACACATCGTTCTTGAAAATCTTGCTACTTGACTCTTTTTCTAAACTGGTATTGTTGCTTTAAGAACTTTCATTAACACTTGCTGCTCTGACTGCACCCTCGCTTTGCACTGAAAATAACAAAAAACGTAATAGTGAGCTATTGCTATAAAATAAAAGCTATTGCTACATGAAGGTTTCATTTTACACAAAAACATAACGTTATGCAAATGTGTGTTCACTGCTCACATTAAAAAGCAGAAGTAGTTTTGTTCCACTGTGATATTTTTTAAAGCTACAAAGGTAATAGCTACAGCTGCTGCATCGTACAATGATGTCAGCATGAAAAGTGGTTTCAAATCACATGATTACAGCTTCCAAAGCCTTCTACTAAAGGTTTTAAGCAGCAGAAAACTTGGATTCAACTTTTTTATATCAAACAAAAAGTATGGTGCTTAACTATTAGCTAAGAATAGTTAGAAGATCACTCGTCCATGCTTACAAATCATTTGGCTACATTCTACTGATTAGTACGTACAATAAACAAGGTTTTCATCACCATCCTGTTGCGTGAAATCAATAGCTTGAAGTGTATTTTCATTGAGTTGGTAATTACTAGCAGTGCTAAAAAAATCATCTTGTATTATAATTAAAACGATCAGTGGTCAAGTGGATAAAGCGTCTGCTACTAAAGCTGTAGACTCGGGTTTGATTCTCGATTGGGTCAAACCAAATACTACAACAATTGGCATTGATAGCTTTCCTGCTTTACGTTCAGCAATTAAAGGGACAGTGTGAAGCCTCTGCCATGTTTGGTAGACAAGTGGGCAGGCAACATCTTGACTCCAAGACCGAAAAGTGCCTTCGCAGTCTCCTGGCCAAGGCAAGTTGGTGAATAAAATGTAATTACAATATAATACCGTTCTTATTTATATCATAATTTACACTAGTGCCACTCATCTGTTGAAAATCAGTGACTTACCACATGAGTTTATGCTTATATCAATGTTATATAACCAATATTGGAACTGGAACCAATCTAGACTGGATCACTGGCTTTAGCTCAGTCATAGGTACTGACTGTAGCCTCTGCAGTCAACAGCCAGCTACACAGTACATTTGAATATGACTTTCAATAAAGTCGATTTTATTTCGCTTTTGCAATAAGCTTTTCGGATAGAACTCTTCAGTTGCAATCTCTCTGGTTTGGTATGTGGTAAGCAGGATGTTGCTTGCTCCCACATACCAAACCAGACTGAGATTGCAACTGAAGAGTTCTATTCGAAAAGCTTATTGCAAAAGCAAAATGAAATTGACTTTATTAAAAGTCATATTCAAATGCTGCACCACCTCAAAATTGTTCATTTACACAGAATAGTTTGGTGCCGCATTGCTCTTTGAAATGCATATCGCTTACCAAAAATCTAGAAGGCAGTCACAAAAATTTTGCTTACACTTCATGTAAAATATGTAAAAGAGTATGTTTAGTGCGTAAGTCAAAATTACAAACATTTTGAAAATTTGAAAGCATTTGAAAAGCTAAGTATATGTTTTTTAAACTACTGGTGCCCAGTTTGGTTCTGTTAACGGCTTGTTTATGCTGCATCAATAATTTTATATTGTTGATGTAACAGTATATGCTAGAGATTTAGATACATTAAGATGCTGTACCTTATATAACTTATATAACATTGTCCTGGAAAACGATAGTAAACGTTTAGCGGAAGACTTTTTTAAACAAACTTTCATACCTGGGTTGTAACAAATGATCATCTAAAAATTCAAGTAGTAGAAACAATCTTTATTTCTTTTTTTCGGTGTTGCAGAACCACTTGAAAGTTTGAGCACTTTTTTTCTTTAGCATAGCAATCGTGTAATGTCTTCCATCGTACTGAACATTCCTCAGCTACACATTAAGTACAACAAAATGTAACAAGACTGCTAAACATCTTGTTTGTAACCCATGGTTGCACCAAGCGACAACTGGCCAACATATAGTCCACTGTCACCCACTGCTATTGCCCATTAATTATCCGATCCTTTGACTAACAGAAAATCTTCATCAAAAATGACTATAATTCTCCAACAAATAATAAAAGAAGTGTAGAAAGCCTTGCAATCGTTTTGGACAAACACCACAGTAACCCATATCACTACAGGCCACCCAGTAGTGCAATTACTAAATCAGTTACAAAGCTAATGTGCTTTGATCTACATTTTTTGTGAAGAAATCAATGCTCTGCATATAAACTATTCTTAAGAGACTGTTTGGTTCTGATGATGGCCATTGGACAATTGACATGGGTTTACATGAACAATGAACATAGCTACTTATTGCTGGCATATTACCAAAATGTAAGATTAGAAGTACAGTAGATGGTGTGTGCGTATGGTACAGTACAGTTACATTTTCAGTACAAAAGCTAAAAGCATGGTACTGGCACGTGGTTATGTACACATCAAAGAAGTCCATAGTGTATAATACATACTGCTAATGCTGGTATGGCTACATTTTTAAAGTACTGATGCGTAGTGTGCACTATTTTAATTGCAGGCAAGTAGCTAGAAATCTGTAATGTGAGGGGTTGTTTCAGGGGTCTGGGGGGAAAAAAGCTCCAGTTATTCTAAACTTTGAGATTTTTTTGCAAAAATAGCCAAATTTTAGGCCTATTTTGATAAAAATTAATGCTATTAAAATGTGGCATAGAAATTAGCAGAACAAAAACATAATTAAACTGGTTGCATAAACAGGCTCTGTTGGAAGTGGTTAATGGTAAAAGTTCAGTTACACTCGGGTAAAAAAATCATAAAATCAAATATATAGTTCAATCAAACTCAAAGGAAGTAATCTTTTTCAACTAGTGACTACATATATTTTATATTATAGCAAAAGATAATTGGGAGGGCTGATGGAATGAGATCAGAGAAAAGTGATTGGCAATTAACCAATAATACTGAATAGCCAGCCCGCCCTCCCATTTCTGAGCTTATATTTGTTTTGATGAAACCTATGTTCTGCATTTTTCAACAAGCGATCAAATTTAATTGCTTATTTGGCCATTTTTCAAAGTTTTCCTGATTTGTGAGGTAATGAGTCTTATTTTTGACAAATTACCTCCCCCCAAAATGGTTTTTTTTAAATACTTTTATTTTTGAGTTCATTCCAGTACAAAAGCATTTTCCTTTTTCTGCATCTGTGATTTTTGTCGATGGGCCGATGGAAGGCTTTACCACCCCCAAGCTATGCAGTATGCTACTGGTCAAACACCAGATGATACTGTATGCCAAAAGCTTCCACATTTTAATTCAATGCAAGTTGCAATATCTGATATTAGACATACCAATGCTTTTTCTTTAATGCTACAATAACAACGCAGTGCATGGTGCTACCCTGTACTGGGCATTAACTCGTTAATAATGAAATTAAGTTTTTTTTTTATACATACAACAAGTTAAAAAGCTTTGTGACTTAACTTACTAACAATAACTTTTGTTAATCTGCTTTAATGTTTACGTAAATATAAAGAATTTCTAGGCTACACCATGTGTCTTAATGCCATGATAATAGAATAAAATAAAATAAAAAAAAGCTTCCACTCTGTCTATCTTTATTAGAATAGAAATAGTGTACCATAGTAATAGCAATCAGAATGAGTACCAGTATATATGTGAGTTTTATCTCGTATGGAAATGGAATCATTTTATTGGGCATCAGCTGCAGGTTAATATTGAATTTAAAAAAAAATTAACTTTTAACTTTAACTTGCATCACTTTTGTTTTTCAGTTTTAACTAAGGCTACTTAAAAAACTGCTTGAAGATTCTTAGTTGGCAGTGTCTGCTGCACCGGCCTGGTTTCCAACATCTAATCGCTGCTGCACCAGCGGTGCCGGTCTTACTATTTTGCTGTTCAATTTACTATCTCTCAAGCTGGCATCGCTGCCCGAACCCTAACTCTAATCGTAAGGTTTTAGAGAAAAAAAGAATTAAGTAGCGAAGTAGCTCTCTAGCGCTATTTCTGCCAAGTGTGTTTGGCGGGAATCGATACCCTAACCCTTGGGTAAGCAGGCATGCGCACTTGCCACTACATTATCTGCGCTAAGCATTTAATGTGTCAAAGTGCCGTATTTAAACCAAAGCAATGAGAAAAAAGAAATATAATAATAACAGGCTGACGGCGCAGCAGTGATTTGGTGTCCGAAACCGGACCGATGTTCTAGACACTTCCTTCTTAGTTTTAAGAAAGTTCACATTTCTCATTAACTTACCCAGCACTAGTGCTACCATATACTAGTACCACCAGTTTATAACGACCGCATGCGACAACAACCAACTTAGTAGGCTACCGTAACTCTAAAATACATGCAACTTACAAGTAGGTTGTTTTCCAGTAGATCATACCAACAAGGATATCTGATATGTAGGCTACCAACACACTAGGCCTCTGAGTTCAATTAAATTTTGATTTAAATCCATAATGCAATCATGGTTTGAATTCACCATCACGGTTTTCAGGGTTAAGGCTAGCCTACTGCTGTACTGCACTGAGTATACCGGTAATAAACCTAAAAAAAATGCAAAACAATGCTTGCAACTGTAAGCCTACCCTATAATTTGGAAATAGCATGCTGGTAGAAGCTATTGCATTTTGAACTGCACCGGTATCAAACAAATTTTTGCACTTTACTTAATGCACCATAGACTAACTACCGGTAGACTGGTAAGAGGCAAAACCAGGAGAGTTGAACTGTTGAAGAAGGTGCCGGTACGATGGCGAATCGATATATACTCTACTAAACTGCTCTCTAAACCCACTGCAAAGCAGATGCTATGACCACAAGGCTAGGCCCAAGGCCTATACCAGTAGGCCACCATAGCTAAGACACTGGTACCACTGTTTGCTGCAGTAGGCTACGGTGCATGCCTTGACCAAAAATGGATTAAGTCTTCAACCAATAAGCCTAGCCTATACCGTACCTACATGCCAGTCTGATTAAAGTCTACTTTACAATCAAGAGCCAAAATGTTTTACTGTGTAATAAAAACATTCTGTTTGGTTTTGATCAATCTTTCACTGAGCACAGTGCATTGTTGATACCCAAACACCTGAGTAGGCCTATCGACTTTCTGCCCGCGGAAACGGAAAAAGTTGAAATATTTCAACTTTATTTTTCTTCCGTTGAAAGCGAGAAGTTTTCCGCGCGTGAAAAATAGTAAAAAATCCGCTTTTAGTGAGAACATGCCCTACCAACGGAAAAAACGTTCCGGTTTCCGGACTAGTGTGAACCGCCTATATGCCGTCAGTTTTCTGCTGAACAAATTAAAATGCCAACCCAAGTAAGCAAGGAATTTGAAATTTAAAATTTGCTGTTAAAAGGGCATTCAAGTCAAGTTTTTCACTCTTGACCAAATGTTGAAAAAAGCCAAAATGCATTCTCACCAAATTTGAAGTTTTTACACCTTTCCATTTTTAAGATATTGTGGTTCAAAATTAACAGTTTTACTCTTACTTCATTGTTGCCAATTTGTAAGTATTGTGACAGAAGATTAACTTTTAGAAAGCTGGCTCACATTAATTCAAAAGCAGCTTTTGAACCTTACAGTTGTGAACCTTTACTTTGGTTCACATTAACTCTGCCACAAAACATTTTTATTATTGAGAATCAGTATCATACAGTAACTTTTTGAAATTTTGTTTCTAATTGGCAACCACGTCAAAATTTCTAAACAGAAAATATATTACGCTATATCTAAAAAAAAGAAAGTCGTAGATAGCTCAAATCTAGGTTTTTTTTCGGTCATTTGTTGGTCATTGACCGATTTTTTTGCGCAATGACCGAAATATTTTTGGTCTGTTTGGTCATAATGACCGAAAACTTTTTCACCACGACCAAAACAATATTCGCAGGTTCGTAGCACTACCAGCGAATGTCAAGAAACAAAACCAGCTGTTGATAGTTCTTTTCTCTAAACAAGTACCGGTATTGCTTTGAAGCACTTTTCTTATCTGTGCATGCCGCGAATGTCGGAATTGATGTGGTAGGGCTTCAAGTTGAAAGAGCAGAAATCAAAAAAATGTACAATCTTCATCGAAAAACAGTTATTATTTCATCACACTCGTTAATGAATAAAGCAGAACGATAACTACGAAATGAATTGCTATGTAAAGATAAGTGATAAAACGAAAAATAATAAAAACTTGTGGAGCGGTTGATAAAAATTTTTGCACTGAGTTTATTCAGATCAATTCACTTCATTTAGTTGTAAACGTTAGAACAAGATTGCATCTCAACTGACAGGAGTATGCTGAGTGGTTCTAGTAAAAGAGAGCAACTGGAGCCCAGAAAGAAGAAAACAAAATTTTGCAGTAAGCAGTCGAACTTGAGTTCATTTTTTTAAGTCACCAAGTAGCGAAGATGTTGTCGAAGCCAAATCTAGTTCGTCTTTAAGTTTAACGCTGCGCATTGTAGAAGACGATAGCAATTCGATTTTAACGGTCACTCTCAAGAGCGTCGGCAGAAAATTTTTCAAGGGGGGGCAAAACAAATTGAGCCAGTATTAACTACTAAAAACGAAATAATTTTTGAAATTTGGAGGTTTTAGAGAGAGGGTGTGAAAATCGAGGGGGAACCATGCCCCCCCTTGCCGACGCTCATGGTCACTCTAGATGATGGAGAAACAGAGCAAGGTTCGTCTTGAGTAAATTCTTTAATATTTTTATTTAAGTTGTGAATCGCGCACTTAACAATGTAATAAGTTCATACCGCTGCACAAAGCATTGAAGAGAAATAATATTATGCAGTAACAACAGGTGCGAACTCGTTTCATTCTTAATGCGAGTTCATGTTCTGAGATTCTTATTTTTATTCTTTCTCGAGTTTGGCAAAGATGTTGAATTTTTTGAGTTCAATTTAGTTTTGTTAAAAACAAGCAGTAAAACTAAAATCCAGCTTGCATGAAGAAAATTTGAAAAGGAAGTCATTGCCCTAGCTAAGTATTACAAAATCAGCCCTGACCCTATCGAAATCAAAGTGCTAGAAGACGAATGGCACAATTTTAAGTTTGAAGTTATACGGAATTGTCGTTATGCTGATGACAATTGGTGAACGGTTTCGACAATCGCTGCAGCACAGGAATTGGATTGGCCCACTCTTTCTGCAATTGCCAAAGCAAGACTTTGTTTCAATGCTGAAAACGCAACTGTATAATGAGGTTTTAGTCCTTTGGCTAGTAGAACCACGTCCCCAAGAAATCGTCGACTACCATTCACTCGTGACAATTGATGCGACTGCGCTTGAATGCAGAATCGTACAAAACTTATGATTACAGTTTGGCATACAACCATAGGTGGGCAAGTAAGCAAGTTAATGTAAAACGTTAGCTTTGTTAACCACTATAGTCCGTTAACAAACTTCACACCTCCGTTAAGGTTAATTCGTTATTTTCAGCTTTAATGAACCGAAGTTAAGGAAGTCCGTTAATTTGTTAACATTTTGCGTATAATTTACATTTCTTTTTATTCACTTGCTTCTACCACAAGTATTGACGCTGTTGAGCAGACTGTAAGGAAATATTTATGGCTATGGTGGTGTTTTTGTGCTTTGGAAGTTACAGTTTACAGTCTAATCTAATTTTTAAGATAAAAATAAGTTCAAATGCACTAACGAAGCTGCGATCTGAAAATCTTTATAAATTGCGAACAGAATTTGATTTGATGAGGCTGCAGCTTATTATTTGCCACAAAAAAGAGCTCCTTTCTTTGCTTTCTTCTATAAAACTCATGCTAACACGCAACAAGTGCTACCAGTGCAAACTGGTTTGTATCGGTAGGATGAATGAATGATGCAAGATATTAACAATAAAACCATTAACGGAAGTTAACAGAACTTATAGAAGTTAATTTAGTCCATTAACAGGAAAAAACTTTTTAACGGATTACCGAGTTAATGAAAAAGTTAGCTACGTTATTAACGGACTTGTGTCCACTTATGCATACAACCATTGGTTACAATCTACAAAGCGGTCCAGGTACAACACAAAGAGCAGGGGTTCCAGCACTTTTTCTTCACAGCCCAACATGCCAACGGCTAAAGAAGAATAAATAAGGACGGCTAAATTATGAGAGACAGATTTTGTGCAGAATTGTTTTTTCTCGGTTGGTTTAAGTTTAACGCTTTTTTAAAGTCGTGATTTTGTGTTGCAAATTTTTACCCGCTAATAAGTTTTAGTTTGTTCTGATAATTAAAAAATATGACTACTGGTTATGTTTTTTTACTTGTTCTCGCATTGTGAAAGAGCAAAACTGCGACCTTGTGTCGTTCATCCTAAGTCTTTTTATAGGTTAGTTTTAGTTAAAGATGGATCACTCTGCGATCGTTAAATCATAATAACTCGGAATTACTTAGTGACTTTTGTAACTTGATTAAGCTATTTAGCGCTTTTTTTTTTGGAGCCTTTTTGCATCACTGCAGTGTCTGTTTATATCATACCCGCTGCAGAGCGTAGCATCAATTTAGCTGAGAATGCTTAAAGTAATTTGATCTAAAATGCTTTGTTTTTATGATCGTGTTTTGCAAATTTTGTTTCGTGTTTGTGTTCTTTTAGTAAAAACTCAATAAAGCGAAATATTGTTCATTTTACTTTGATAAAAAAATGACCGAAAAATAATTCAAATGACCGAAAAAATATCTGGCAAATTGGTCAAATGACAGAAACCAGATTTTGAAAAAAAAAACCTAAGCTCAAATTTGGTGAAATTAGTCTTCAGATGTGACGAAAAATTTTTGAGAGAAAATCAAGCAAAAAAATTTTCTGACATGAATGCCCTTTTAAGTCTCCATTTTAAACTATTCCTCCAAGTTTTAAATTTTTTTGGGGGATGGTAAAATTTTATCAGCAGTTGATTTGGCATGCAATGACTGACTCCATTGTAAAGTTGTCTGCTTTCAAAAAAGTAAAGGGGAGGGGGCTGGTTTGCTAATTTCCAAGTCTTCGAAATGTTAGCCATATTGCAGCAACAGACAAAATTTTTGACACGAATATCATTTTTTATTGAACTGTAGACATTTTTTACCATTCTTTCGATCCTCTTCAGAGCAAAAAATTGCATGTTAATAGTTTAAAGACAAACTAGCAAATAAATTACTTTCGTAAAAGCAATATATAGTTCTCAACCCAACAAGTATGCAATTTTAATGTAACAATTGTGCATATTATGCAATGGCATGAAAATAATATTACGTATACATTCAGTGGAATATTATTAAAGATGTGAAAAAACAACAGAAAAACACTCACACAAAAACATAGTATTACATGTTAACGTAATAAATATTTAGTGAAAAAGATGAACCATTAGCGTAGAGCTGTCTATTGAGTTGTGGATTGTGTTATTTTATGAATAAAGCTTCTTGTGTTTTTGTAGCATAATATGCTACAAAGAGCACCATTTTTGTTTTTTTGAAATGTATAACACTTCATACTACAGTATGATCCATTCGTCTTTTGTGGTTTAAAAGGAGACAGAGATAGAAGAAAAAAAAAAAAAAGAAAATAAGAAAAAATTAAAGTATATCCAAGGCGGAATAAATGAAGATGACCTTTAGAAAGGTATTACGTAGTGTTTTCAAAAACCACAGTTTGTTTAATGTCACTACTAACTGAGGTATAGCACTTCAAAAATTTCCCCTTTTTGTCGATTTTTGGTCATGTGACGGGGAGTCCTCAAACTTGGTGCGCATACTCCCTCTATCTCGACCCATGTTGTGTTCAAATTGCAGCGTTCCATGTTTCGCCATTTTTTTTTAGCAAAATAACATTCTTTCTCGGCTTTAAGGTCTCTAAATCAGTATCACGTGACCTACAACCCCCAAAATCGGTATGCATGATGCTTTGTATTGTTGTAATGTTGTGTCCAAATTTCAGCTTTTCACGTTGTATCGATTTGACTTACCAGCAAATTAAACAATTTCGATGTTAATCTAGATATCAAAATGGCCGATTGAAAACAAAGGTCCTATGTGCACGCGAAGTCCCAATAACCTTTTCCAGTCCAGATGCCAATGAAAGAAATGAAAAACTTATTTTTTAGAAAAATATGTGCAATGTAGATTCAGATTAAAAAAAAAATTGCTTCAGCGATGCACCCACACCCCAAAATTTTCTCCAGAAGTTATGCTCTCATCAAACTTTCAAATCGAGTTTTCACCAAGAAGCAGTCATGTTTTTTGCAATCTTGATATCAAAAATGAGCTCCTTGACCCTAAACACCCCCATGTAGCAATTTCAGGCATCATATTGCTCCAAAAATGGAATTACGACAGTATTTTCAAAACTTGGGAGTAAAAGCTCTCTTTAGTGGCCAAGAATTCAAACTGCGGTAACTTGAAAACCATTTCAGATATTTGTAAACGTTTTTTTGTGAAATTCTCTTCAAGTTTAAAAACGAATTTTCAGGTTTAGCAACATATTATGGTGACAAGCCATTTTGAATTAGGCATGGAATGACCCATATTGCTAACCATTATTTGCCTTTAATCCAACAAATTGCAGATTTGCTGACAAAAATTGGCATAGTGGGATTACGGAATGAAAGAAGACAGAAGCAGGGCATTGAACTAGAAAAAAACTTGATTTTTTTTGCCAAACTCAATCTTTAAACAAAACTGTTTTTCTAAACTTTTAACTTCAATTCTAATCAAATCATTCAAGTTAATTAAAAAGAAATTGAAAGAATAAAAAAATTGTTGAAAATAAATATTTCCTGTTGATCAAGTCATGTAAATCAAGATTGCGTTCATTTGTTTATGCTGTGACAACCTAGAAAAACAACATAACTACAAAAAAAAAGCGATTAAGTCGAAAAGTAGACTCAGTGTTTTTGTCAGCCTATGCCCTATACTCTAACTTGAAAAACTTGATATTTTTGTTGAACATGAAGTAAAAAAAAATTAAATTAGAGAATTTGAACTTGAACTTACTAAAATAAGCTGAACTTAAACTCATACTTGAACTCAAATAAAAAATCATTGGAGTTCTTAACCCTAGACTGAAGGCAAAATCAATGGAAATATCTAAAGTTAGGCAATTGTATTAGATTAGTCTTAATTCCCATCCTTGTTGACCCAGCTGTTCCAGTGATATTTTACTTTAAACATGATGTTTAGTCTCTCTAATTATGATTTTTATTGGCAATCTTGACAATGACAACATTGGCAACCCCATTTTAATTCTATTCTATAGCAACGGGGCAATTAGGCTAAGCCACAGAGGCTTTTTAATCTCTACATAGGCCTCTGTGGCCAGGCACTGTATTGAAAATCAGGGCTGCCAATAAAAATTACAATTAAGGAGGCCCCTATGTTGTGTTCGAAATAAAATATCTCTGGAACAGCTTGGGCAAGAAGAACGGAGCCAATCTAATATGTTACCCTAATTTTAGATACCCCCATAGACTTTGCCATCAGTTTTTTTTTGAATTGGGATTGATGCTTTGCACAAGTCTAAGGTACTTGACTGAACTAGCTAACTTATATGTTCAATAATCTTAGATCTGTAGCTCTGCGTATATTTTGAATTGAAAGTCGCTAAGTAGATTAAGGTTGAGTTGCAATGGAACAAATCTGGAATATTTCTAGCAGCTTAGAGAAAGATCATTTCATTTTGCTGGGATTTAACCTACTGACTAAATTTGCAACATTACTACAAACTGAAAATTTTTGTTTATTATTCTTCCTTGCCAATTAGCAATTTAATTTACTGGTATGAGTTTCTGTTACAGGTGTTGCTTTCAGCAGATTAGAAGTATTACTTGTATAGATTAGTTGGTTTACTATTAAATGGTGAGCAATGAGAACTTCAAATCAAACTCTCCAATTAGTAGTCTGTTTTTCTGGGGTATTTATATGTTATTTATTATTTGGCTTTGCTCAAGAAAAAGTGTAAGTTGCATTGTTCCAACATTATTGTTTCATAATACCTATTCAATTTTTTAAGTTTTTGTAACGGAGGTCATTTGGAAATGTAAAGATTTTTATCAAAAAGAAGAAAGTTTTCTAAAACATGATTTGCTAAACATGACTCCAAATTTATAATTAATCTTGATTTAATTTTTTAATGTTTTGATAAACAGATCAAATTTGGAATTTTGCCCTAAGCAGGCCTTGCTAGGATTTTTATTGCAAAGAAAACAGTTTTTTAATAGGCAATTTGCTAAATTAATCTTTTTGAAAAGGTCAGATTTAGAATTTGTTACAAAAAATTTTACTACCAAGAAGAATTTTTATTTATAGCTGATTTTCTAAAAATAACCCCAACTTTGTCATTATCAGTAATCTGAAAACTAAACACCATCTATGTGTTCACTCATGATCATAGCAATTAGTTAAAACAATTTGCGCTAAAGTAGCTTAGTTGGTAGTGCAATGAGTGCATATGTTAGTGTATGAAAGTTTGCTGACTTATTGTTACATTTCTAAACAGGTGGTATACCATTGGTAATAACATGGAACATTTTGCCACTGAGCCAAGCATTGTACCTGTTGTAGTGGTCCACCTTGACAAAAAACTTGCGAAGAGTATCCTAGAAGGGATGTTTTGTGTGAATGTGGTTAGTGTAATGCAGAATGTCTGGTTCATACATAGTAATAGATGAACAAAACCAGACCGATTTGAGGTTTAACAGCTTTGCTGACACCATATTTTCCTAGGTTATCAGGTTATCTTCACAACATTTTGACAATGAAGTTTTTAAATAAATTGAGAATTTTTGCATCGCAATTAAAACATCTACAGCAAAGGAGACGCAGTATCAATAAATTTTACAGTTTAGTCAGGTCTGCGGTGGCATTTTTAAGCAAAATATTGGCATTACTGGGAGTTTAAATATTAAAACTAGTTTGAAAAATTAAAACCAATATTAAAAAGGCAGTCATGCAAACAAAAACTTTTAAAATTCTTCATGTTTTTCTAGCCTTGCTTGATAACAATATTTTTTAGAATTACTTGAGAAAACTCGACTCAAAAAACAGAACTGTTCATTGAAGCGTAAAATTTTTTTAACTCTTTTATCATTAATGTAGCAAGAAGTGGTAGCAGTGTTATTGTAGTTGTCAATTTTCTGGTACTAAATTTTCTAAGCTTTGGTAGAAAGCAATCATTCAGAAAACGATATTACCTAAAACAGGTACACTTACGTATAAACTAGGCAGTCATTGTTTATGCAATATTAGTTTTAGCATTAGGGTTAAGAAAGCAGATAAAGTGCTTGATGACAAATCAGAGCAAAATATTATTAACTAGTTATAGACCACCAAATTTTATCATGCCCCAGCATTTAAATAGAATAAAACTATTAAATTTTAGCCCCTGGAAGAGTCCATATGGGTGAAACAGAATGTTGGGGCATGATAAATTGTAGTGATCTGCTACTAGTTTTTCACAATATTAGCTGTATAAAATTTTTTTTTTTTTTTTTTGCTTTTTCGTAGTAAAAGAAGTTAATTAGTACTGAAATGTACTTTTTGCATAGGTGGGCAGGTTAATGCAAAACGTTAGCTTCGTTAACCACTAGTCCGTTGACAAACTTCACACCTCCGTTAACATTAATCCGTTATTTTCAGCTTTAATTAACGGAAGTTAATAAAGTCCGTTAATTCGTTAACATTTTGCGTGTAAGTTACATAGCTTTTTTATTCACTCGCTTCTAGAACACGTAATGACGCTGTTGAGCTGATTGTAAGGAAATACTTATTGCTATGGTGGTCTTTTTGAGTTTTGGAAGTTACATTTTACAGTCTGATATAATTTCGAGACAAAAATAAGTTCAAATGCACTAGCGAAGCTGCGATCAGAAAATCTTTGGAAATTGCGAACAGCGATAACTAATAGACCTATGAAGCTGCAGTTTATTATTTGCCACAAAAAAGAGCTCCTTTCTTTGCTTTTTTCTATGAAACTAGTGCTAATATGCAACGAGTGTTGCAGTGCAAACTGATTTGTACCAGTACGAAGAATAAATGGTGCAAGATATTAATGATACAAACCTCAACAGAAGTTAACAGAACTTAGCGGAAGTTAATTTAGTCTGTTAACAGAACTTAACGGAAGTTAATTTAGTCCGTTAACATGAAAAAACTTTTTAACGGATTAACGAGTTAATGAAAAAGTTAGCTTCGTTATTAACGGACTTGTGCCCACCTATGACTTTTTGTATTGTGCAGTGGAATTTATCTGTATTGCCGTTTGGATTCAGTAGTACAGTCAACTCCCATTAATCGGACACGATTTGATCCAGTGAATAATGTTTGATTAGCAAGGTTGTTAGATTAACGAGATAGCCTAGTTAACAATTCTAAAATTCCTTTCCTTGATGTTTTGTGTTCGATAGCGAAGGTGTCTGATTAGCGAGAGTTGACTGTATAATCAATTTTGCTTAGCAGTGAACTGGTATACTAAAGGCAGGGTTGCCACATCCTGAAAAAGTCCTGGATTTTTTTTGCTGTCCTGGAAAGTCCTTGAATTTTGTTTTTAAGTCCTGGAAAACGTTCATCAAGTTTTCCCATGATTTACCAGGACAGAATGTGAAGTTGTTGTTTTTTATAAAAACTGGTTCCTTGTAATCTGGTAATTGTACAAAGCTAATTTTGAAATGATTTGCATTGTGAAGTTCGTTCAAAAAGCTTTATTGTATTGTTAAAAGAGGAGAGTTTATTTATATGCTGGCGCACAAATAAAAAAATTGCAATTGCTATTCTAGCCTTAACCCAACCCTAAACCTAACCCAAGCTGTAACCCTAGCTCTAACCCTAACGTTAATATGAGCATCTTTCCTCTGCTCTTTGCTCTCTTATTTTTTTAAGCAGTTCTTACTAGTGCCCTACAGTGCAAAGGAGAACTTCTTTCTTAAATCTTTCATTATACTTGCTATAATACACTAAAACTTGTAACAAGTTGGCGGGGCCCATCTCCACGTCATGGCACCCAGGCAACATAGCTCCTTTCAAAAAAATGTCGCAGCGGTGGTGAGCCATTTGCTCAAAAATTTGAAGTGCAGTATGCATAAATTATTGAATATTGTTAGGAAGAGTAAGTTCATGGATTTAGTAGCAGTAACGTAGTGGGCTATAGGCCCCCCATTGACCCGTTGACCAAAATGCACTATAAGAAAAATATGATTTTTTTTGCACTATACTGTACTTCTGTGGCAGTTTTTTGCAGTAATACGGACACTAAAGTCATGTAAAGCTACTTTTGGAACAGATTTGGGAAAGAGCTAATATTGGTCAAAAATATAACCAGTAACAACTAACTAAAAATAGCTCAAAATTAACAATCAGTTCGATTGCTTGATGCAAAATGCTTAACGTAGGCTTTGTAAACAAGTTATAAGTGATCTATTCAGTATTTAATTCTGTCAATTACCAATCGATTCTCTTAAATTTGATTTCATTAGCTCCTCCTCAAAAATTATATCTTCATCTTGCGTTAAAAAGTACAGACGATTTGGATTAATACTTATGAGTTTTTTCGAAGGAAGTGCCTATTTACACTTTAGCGTGCAAATGAGCTCTGCTCAGAGAGAATAAGAGAGCAATAGTGGGTGCTCATTTGCTCAAATACTCTTTGTTTTTTAAATTATTATCGTTAGTGGTTAGTTGGGATTTAGATTTTAAGTTTAAATTAGGATTAACGTTAGGGTTACAGTTTGAGTTAATGGGGGTGAAGCATCCGGCTGGGATTACAGGCAAAAATTAAAGAAACATCTAAAATACTTCTTCGCTAAATTTCAGCTTTCTACGATTTATGGTTTTGTGAGATATTTCATTTCAAAGCTGGGAGATCTACTCGACAGTGTTGCCAGTTGAAAAATAACTTTCTAGGAATTGTGGTGTAGTATTTAAATTTTAGAAGTACTTCTGTGGTAACACTAATTTATGCATTAAGTCTGGCATTCAGAAGCTTTCAAACCAATGTGAAAGATTACAATAAACAATATTTTGATAAAAATGAAATTTTAACTGGCAACACTGTTGGGGAGATCTTACTTTGAAATCAAATATCTCAGAAACACTAACACATAAACTGGCGAAATTTGGTGAAGATATTTTTTAGATTATTGTTTATTTTTTTGCACATAATCCCAGCTTGATGCTTCACCCCCTTTAAGTTTAAGGTTGGGGTTAGGACTAGAATAGCATTTTTTTTGTTTGCACGATGGCATGCAAATAAGCTGTGTATTTTTCAAATGATATGGTTTTATGGTTTATCTCTGGAAATAAAGCTAGGACTGAAGTGTTACCATTACCCTTTACCAAAGCACGATGGATATATTGGCCGATATCAGGGCTAAGCTGGTTTATTGTATTGGCTCTGTACTGCTGATAAAATATCGGCTTGGCACAATTACCTTAAACTGTTGATTTTTAAGAGCAAGCACGAGTGATCTTGGGCTCTATTTGCGTAGCATGAATTACGTTTGCAATAGTCTTTTTTTAGAGGAGGATTACTGAAGCTTTTAGTGTCAAGTTAAGTGAAAAATAATGACAAAATTTGGTAGCCTAGTTAGTAAGTTAATATATAGGTATATTCCTGATAAAGTCATATTGGACGAGCTCTAGCCAAGTCAACTGACTGCGATAAACTGACTGCGAACCAACGATTTCTTTACTGTGATTTTGTCACAAAGTGAAGGTTGGGGCAGCATGGCTCTGGGGATAGTAAAAATATATTTAGGATCGCCCTTCTCAGCCAATCGGCGTTGTTCACGGTCAGTTTGTCGCGATCAGCTGTCGTGGACTCATCTAGCCATCACCCACATACTGTAGCCCATTTGTGCAACCAGTTTAATCATGTTTTTGCAGTGCTAATTTCAATTCCACATTTTACAAGAAATAATTTTTATCCAGCTAGGTCTAAAATTGAGTTATTATTGCAAAATCTTCGAGGGCTGGGGTCTTTGCCCCCAGACCCCCAATGGTTTCTGGCCACCAGATACTCTGCCCTCAACCCAAAAGTACAGCCCTCTCATTGCAAATTTCTGGCTTTGTATCTGGCTAGTAGTCAGTACTAGGAATGCAAATGCGTTACATCAAAATTTTTGTCAATCACAAGTGCAAAAAAGTAGGTGCATGAAAGAAGTAGCAAAGTAGTCAAAATTGAATTCAAAAACTTGTAAAAAAATCTTAAACAGTCCTGAAAAATGACCTAAAAAAGTCCTGGAATTTGATTCCGAAGTTTCTGTGGCAACCCTGTAAAAGTGGTGTGTGGGTCAACTCTCTTGACTTAAATTGAAATGATATGAAATTTTTTATACCTGCCAACTTTTTGTAATTATTAACCAATGAGCAAAATTCTACTGTATGCTATTCATCAGTGGCACTGACAAACTTGAAACGCTTGAATGTATTCAAGTTGTTGGAATGTGCAGTTGTACGCTTTAGCAGTGCCGAAGTTTTTATTGTATTTCTTGGATTAGAAGAAGAATATGCAGCAATGCATGAATTGCAGTTGATTAAAATTTTTCCTTGGCAAACTTTGCTGCAGAAGACTTATGAATAAATCTTTTTGTTCTAAAAAATATGAACATTATATACTTGACATGCTGGAACAGCTTCTCAAAGTCAGAAGAATGAATGGGATTCTAACCCATGTTTGCAATAACCAGAGACATACGCACTAGCCTACGCCGTGTGTGGTAGACCGGTAGCAGGTTGACTTGAAGACTGAAAGATCTCCTTAGAGTCTCCTGACCAATGCAACTTGGTGAATAAAATGCAATAACAATTACGAAGTTGCGACATCACTTCAATGCACAGCAGTTGTTAGATCACTCAGCCATAGTAGCTTAATGTGGGCACTAGCATGCTAATGAACATAAATGTTAAATAGCTCAAACTGTGCTATTGTTTGACTGAGATTTACTGTCTTTTTAAGCGATTGGCACTGCAGATAGAAATGTTTTTGTTCAAAGTTTTAATAGTTTTATATTTTAGATTGCGTGGAGATTATAATGGTGAAAGATTTACCCATGCACAATCCTTGGTTTTTGTGCAATGTGTTGTCAATGGTTTATTTGCTCTCGCAAGTGAGTAGAATTTCTAATCCAGAGGCTCATTAGTCAGTAGGGGTTTGATAGAAATATCACTGTTTTTGTGCAATCGGAGTTAGTTGCTTTTGTTGATATATTGATCTTGTTTGGTCTTGATAATGATGAAAATATTCAGTAATTTATTTGGATTGCAATGTCAATGTGACTCTAATAATTCGTATTTGGAAGAGGCTTGGTGAATGTTCCATTCGTGCAGACATTTTGAAATAAAGCCTAAAAAAACTAACCCTAAGCCCTAACCCTAACCTTAACCCTAATCCTAGCCCTATCCCAAAGTCTAACCTAAACCCTAACCCAAACGTATAAGTGTAATAATCAAAATAAAAAGTTCCGAAAACGAGTGACGTCAGTAGAATCTTTGTTTATTTAACCACACGTGTTCCATTTGCCAAGTCCATGCACTTCTAAATAGTAGCATCTGGACTGGAAACTAAATTGGCGCAGTGTACGTTAGTAGGCTGAAGAAAAAAAGTCGCGTTTTCGACACAAAAAAGCCGCTAACTCAATTCTCGTATATTTTGCTCCTGAAGTTGCTCAAATCTACTAGCCAACTGCTTTAGAATAAAATTAATCAAAAAACTAAGTTCGAGACTCTACTCAGCCACAAAAATTACGCATGTTATTGAAAATTTTTTGTTGCTTAAACCATTGTTTAATAAATCATAAAGATCAGAGAATCGTAAATCAAAATCAACATTAATGTATCAAACTGAGTATCACTACCGGCATGCATTTTGACAAGTGTCATGTAACCAAAAGAGAGCTATCGGCAGTGGCACAGCCTGGGAGAGCCAAGGAAGTTGAAGCCCCCTAAGCCAAGTAACTTAAGAAAATTTAATCCATATTTGCTAGCTTTTAAACAAGTTTTGGACTTGACCAGTAAGATGGGAGCTAAAAGTCGCCATCTTTTTGCAATTTAATTCCTTCAAATGGTTCTTAAAAGTGCAAAAACTTTTCCAAATGTCTTACATTAGTGATTTTTTTCCGAAAATTAAAAATTACTAATATCGCCTAGCGACTATGGGTTCCACTCCCCAACTCTGCCTGGATGCCGGTGTTTTGGAAGTAAACAGTGTGAAATCAATATATTGGTGTAAATTTAGTTTGCTGGATCAAGTACAGTACTGCATAGAAGTAATGCACGAATTTAGTTCAAAAGTGGCTTTAAGTACATTATTTGCGTTGTCACTCATTAAGTTGAAGAGTAAAATCATACAGTACAGGACTACAGGTAAGAAGATACCGGTAATGAATTAATTGGTTGTCATAAGCAAAATTTCTTTAAGCTACGGATAATAAAAAACACAAACACAATACCTTAAACCCCTTTAAACAGTACTGTAGTTAGTAACACCTTCAAAATCAAGTGCGAAAACAATTTAGCAAAAAACAGTAGCATAATGTTTTTATTGTCCTTTCATGCAATACTGATGTACCAATTTTAGGTAATTATACTGGTTTTGCAAATTCAATTTGAAGCATTTTTGCCAGTGAGTTTACGAACTTTCCAAGCTGTGCTTGCAGTTTTAACATCAAGTTGACGCAATAAATTTTTACACATAGTATTGAAAAAACGAACGGAAATCCTTTCAAAAATGTTATGTCTGTTTTCACACATTACAGCAAATGACCATGGAGATACAATTTCACCTTCGTAAAAAGAAAGCACTACGATCTCTTTAAACACATTTTGTTGATTAGTGGCTTTTAAAAAATTTTCTCTCAAGCTTACCCTAGCAAGTTCAGCAAATACTCGCCAACAAAGGCAGCAAACATCAAAAAGTTCGCAGGTGGGTTTGCACAATCCACCACGATTTAGGTCACTGAAAAATTCATGAGCAGTCTCCGAAATCATATCTTCAGCGTCATTTGTGACATTAAAAATAGTGCTCTTTTTGCATTTATCGCACTTGTTGCATCGTACCAATGACCTATAGCAGTAGCCAGTGACGTAATATATAATCGCGATATCGTTTTCAGTTGGTAAGATATTGAACTGAAGTTCACCATGAAGCGTTTCCACAATTGCAATTAAGTCATGGTCGGCTGTGTGACTTGCTCTGGCCGCCCGTTCTATGTCCCGCACAGAGATGTGAGAATACTTTACCAGAGAGAGGGTTCGCAACTTACGGTCACTTTTCAGCGATAGCCGGATAGAAATGATCCACACAATTATGCTCCACTATTTGTTTGGTGAAGAAGATACTTTTGGCTCAGAAGTTCCTCTGCAATTTTTGCCATTAGATCATTAAAACTTTAAAGTTTATCAGCATTTAAAAATGATTCACAGCAATCTTCTAATCTTGCAACCTCATTTTCATGATATGAGGTAGATGATGATAGACCAGAATGTCGAGGTTCACTTTCATTAGTGCAATATGAGGGCAAATTGATAAAAATGGTTGGATGAGCGTCATTTTTTAAACACCTTCTTATCAATTTTGTAGATTCTCTTTCTTTTCTGTCTATTACTTTAATCATTTGATTCTGTGACAAAATCTTCATGAATAAAATGAATTGAGAACTATTTTGAATATTCAGTTGGGGTATAAAATCTTTTCTTGCCAGTCGCTTGTGCCATGCCTGCAGAAGTTGCTGATCATGTAATGGGAAAGCATGAAAGGTCACATTAGAATCTTTGCTTTCTCCATCATAGCCAGATCGACAATTGATAGCAGCACATTTGTACACCATCATTAATATTGATACATGAAATAGATAAACTTATACAGTATAGGACTGCACAGAATAATAAATTTTTTGCGTCAGCATAACCAAAAATATGTAAATGATAGCATATAAAAATAGAATTTGAAAGCTATAATTTTGGTTAAAATAGTTTGTTTATTGCAGCAAAATTGCTTACTAATTCCACGTTACTAATATTTATGATAATTACGTTTTAATACGCTACTAGTAATAATTTTGTGATACATTTTCTAGTACGGAGGTAAATTAGTTTATAACTTACACCACACAGTCAGAGAAGTCCTCGAAGAAGATGACATAGTATTGATGCCCTATTCATTTACAGTTCTTATACAGCATAGTATAACACTAGAACAATCTCATTCTCTTGCTATGCCAACACAATATGAATGGATTAGCTACAGTAGGCTATATGTTTAATTCTGACTTGATAGTTTGGCGAAGTTCTATGACGTTGTACAGTAAGGTAGTTTATGTTTGACCAGAACAATATAACATAATAATATCCAGTGACGCTTTTGGTTGATGAGGCACAACTTTTTTTTCATTCACACGTTTGCAAAATAATTATTTAAGACAATAAATGACAAGCAAATAATTGTTTTCATAGCCATTCAGGGCCGCTGAGATGGGGGGCAGGGGGGGACAATGACCGCGGGGCCCATGGGCCAGGCGCATTGCCAACGGGGGGGCAATCCCCCCTCGATTTTCGTTTTTGCCTTTCCGGATTTTTTTCTTGCCCCCCACGGAATTTTTTAGGAGGAAGAAGTTGATGTTTTTTGGCGGAAAAACGTTAAATTATGTGATTTCAGCCAGAAAATGCCTTGGATTTCGGCGAAGACCTTTTTTTTGGAGATTACCTGTTTTTGGGCAGAAAATTTGTGATTTCGGCCAGAAAAAGCCTTGGGATTTCGACGAAAACCTTTGCCCCCCTGATTTAAATTTTGCCCCCCCCCCGATCTCGCAAAGCTGGCGATGCCACTGCCATGGGCTTCAGGAAGGCCGCCGGCTTCAGCGGGCCCATGAGCTCGAGAGGGGGCCCATCGAAATGACACTGAGAAATCAGCATGTGAAGCCTGAAGATCTTTTTTTTTGGAGAACACCTAATTTTGACAGGAAAAACCGTTAGAATTTTGGTGAAGACCTTTTTTGTTTTTTTTTGAAATCACATCATTTTTTGAACCAAACTGACCGGAAATCCGTCATATTTGAGCTGGCCTCGTGCCCACTTTTGGTCCCCGGCGGCACTGTAGCTATTAAACGAAAACCAAATTTTTTGATAATTGATTGTTTGTTTAATTTTTACTGCTCACTTAAAGCCAAATCAATTCTTGAAGTTTCGAAAATCCATAAAGGTAGCCTAGCCTATAATTCGGCTTTGAATGTGGACAAAATTGAAGTTTTCGTGCTTGCTAAGCCTTCTTGGCAAATTCTCTAAGTCACAAAAACCCGGTTTCAGTCCCAACATTATTATTTGCTAAAAACATGAAAGCAAAAATGAAGATTTTTATAGCGCAACCACTCTTTTCTTGAGTACGGTTCTATTCTTTCTGATTTGAGGGTTTCCTTCGTAAAGATGTCTTGAGCAAACCTTTTAAATCGGTTTTCTTTTAGCTATATTCAACTCAATTTATTTGTTCACTTGAGTTCAATTTTCAGAAACTTAACACCAATGAAAAAATATATTCACGCGCACAAATAGAACGATTATTAATGCCAATAAAGGAAATAAATGTGGGCTAATTTACTGTAACACTTAACATAAGTAATTGTTGATGAAGGCGTTGAAATTAATAGGCAATTCCAAAATTTACCAGTACTGTAGTTTGACTCACTTACTATCAAGCAAACAGGACAGCGAAAGACCTTTTTCTGGTCATCGAGTCAAGCTGCTCTTATAACTAATTTATTATTGTAATTATTATAAGTTTTTTGAGGGGTAACTTTTTTTCTAACCATTTTTAAAACAAACAAAAAAGGAAAGTAAGGATTCAACTAAAAATAGCAGTTAGCATAAGAAAAGAGCACACTTGGCTTACCTCGAGTTTATCAAGACTGTGAGTACTTCAGTAATTACTTAGCATGGACAATTTTATTTGTTTGCTAAATGAGTATTTTGGTAATTGTTTAAAAGTTGGTAAAATATTATTCCATATTTTTACTCCAATGTACGAGCAAGATCGTTGTATGTTTCGAGTTTTAGCTCGTTCCAAATAAAAATTATCCGCAGTAATTGATCTCGTTTTATGATCATGAAGTTTGCTAGCATATTTAAAATAATTGTCGAAATTTTCAGGTTGTAATAAGAGTACATAAATTTAGCAAATTCTATAATTTCAAGTTCAGATAAAAAAAATTAGTTTAGAAAGTCTGTCAGCTTTGAGACTAAATTTTCTTCCATTGTAGTTCATTTTCTCGTATTAAATTGTTTTTTTTTTCGCCAGAAAAATAACTTGTTCAATTTCGCAATGAACGAAAGACCACAAAAAACTGCTTAAAACTTTTTCTCATTCTATGACGTCACAGGTGAGGCGCGCCGCAAAATCAGATCGTCCGCGATTTGTCTGAGAAAAAAAGGCATACTTTTAGTTTGTTCATTAAAATTTGCTTAGCTGAAGTGAGGCACAATTGACAATGCCTCACTTTGCATATTTGAAGCGATGCTCAATGTACGCCGTAGTGATAGCAATATGTCACCAAATAGTTTGGGCGTTTTAATGCGAAAGACATAATATAAAAGCAGTGAATGCACAAAAAAAGTACATATGACAAAAATTAACAAAGTTTTTGATAAATATTTTGATTTGTGTGAAACCATTTTATTTTAATTATATACTTTATTTTCGTTTTTCTTTGCACAATTCTATTGGTGAGGCACGGCCTCGCCTGCCTCCCCTGACCGCACGTCCCTGTTAATATCTAATGTCACTAAGCCAGCAATTCTGAATTGCTGCTACTCACGGTATGTCAGATATACTGCAACATTGCTCACTCAACTCAGAAATACACTGCTGCATTGCTGTGGTACTCCTACTCCGATAAAACGTTACTCAACTTTTTGCTTGCTGTTCGGTTTAGATCTACATGACGCTGTAGTTTCGAGCCTGTAGAAAACGCACGTGGTTGAAACAAAGCAGCTATCGCGTTGCTTTGTTTACGTAGACAGACAGATCTCTGTAGTGCGATTTCTTCAGCCTACTGTTGTACAGCGACGTTTGTTAGCGCTCACTCGTGTCCAGTCCAGATTCTACTATTTAAAAGTCCATGCCAAGTCACTTCGCTCGTATTTTTGCCAGACTCGGTTTTTTGCTGTCGTATGCAGAAGTATAACTTTAAACTTTGGTCAATTTATGTGATTTGATAGCTGAAATAATATTATTATACCATTGCCATTTCGGTTCTAAATTAAATTCATTCATTACAGGACCCTGTCTATAACAAATATACTTTTCCTAATGGCGACAAGGCCACAATGTTTGGTGTCTGCTTTTACCTCAAAAATTCAAAACATTTAGATTATGAGTGGTTCGGTGGCTGACTGTTGGTGATCAATGTCCAAATAGTTAATCATTTTTTGATGCTGTTGGTCAATTTGCTTACTTATATTACTTCACACTATTTTCATATTTGAGCAGCGCATGACATCCACAATATGCTGTAATAACCCAGTGACCCAGCAATCTATTACTGGATGGCTACAGAATTTTCTGTGCATTAAACTGTTTGGTATACCGTGTTTCCATACCCCGCTTATAGCTAAGCTTTAAAAAGTTATTTTGTATTTGCAATGCACGTTATAAAGCTTAGCTATAACTGAGATTTGGAATCACGGCAATTATATTCTTATTCTTGATTAGAGCGACTAAAGAAATGGACTGGTGCATTGAATTGAGTCCTGCTATAATAGTTTAATGTGGAGTTAGCACAGCATTACCAATCTGTTAGAGAAAGCTAAGCACTATGTGTATAAAAATACTATCAGTATAAAAATTTTCTGCTAAATCAGTAGCAATTAGTTTCGCTAGCACGTCTCGCAATAATCTTCCGATTCTTGTGTAGGTTTATATGGTTTGGTCGATGACATAGTAGTAAAACAATAAAATCTAACGACGGTGCATTTCACCAAAAAATATTCAAATCTCAATATTACTGGCTAAATCAGTAAATTTTCTTGACATTTAGAATGGTTGTTTGACTTGATGACTTCCCTGTCGCAATTCCAATCAATTTTAATGACTGCCATTGTACTGTTACTGAGCGACTAAATAAAATTTGTCTTGTCTATGTAAGAATGAGAGGTACTGCAACTGCAACAATCAATATTGATTAATTTTCGAAGAGCATTCTCTTTGATTGGCAAAACCATGTTCAACTCTATGTATAATAGATAGATTACGAATATTAAAAACTGTATATTAAAAATCAAATTTGTCAGCTGACGACGTTTTGTGTTTTTCAGTTACATACTTTTTCACAAAACCAGACTCCGATACAACACCAAAATTACTTTATGCTTCGTGTGCATTTTGTTATATGGGTGCTATGGTGGCTAGTAATCAAGCTTTACTTTATATCAATTATCCAACGCAGGTAATTATGTTAGGCATATATTTCAGAAAAGTCAGATTGTACCAGAATGTTATCTAGCTCTTGTTTGATATTAGTTTAGTGCTCTTGCTATTGACGTTAGAAGGGCTGTTAGCGCGTCTGCGGTTTCGCCGCTTTTGTGCGATAATTTGAGTTTTACTTATAAAACAATAGCAGTCAGTTGTGAAAGCACTAAAAAATCTTTCAATTAAATGACGTTAGATGCAACACTATACCAAAAAAATTTATGTAAATATATCAAAACTATAACAGATAATGATACTTCGCATACAAGTTATAAAAACTGTTATTAGTTAGACAGTACATTTACATTAAAACAGTACGCTTAAGTTCATTCTTTTACAACGAACTTAATATTAATCGCTGACCTTCAGAAAAAAAATCACTATAACACTGAAAAAAAAAACAAGTGCGAGAAATGCATGGAATACTGTATGTACAGTATGAAATAGTAGCACATTTTACACTTAAATTAAATAAAAACATTCAATATTCAATAGTAGTCACAAAATTTTACTCAACTCTGTAGCTATTAGCAAAATTCAACACTAGGATAAGCTAGTACTGATTTCAAAAAATATCTAATGTCACGCCCCGAAAAATAAGCTTGCCATAAGAGTACTTTCAAAATTAGCTGTCAAAAGTTTTAGACATCTGAATGCTTTCAACTTGGCTTGTTGCAAAGCTTTCTTGTAGTTCGTTGCATTTTTGCAGGTGGCTCTGATTTTCTGCAGCTTAAACTTTTTAGTTCGTTCTTGGCAAAGCAATTGAAAGCAGTTTGGAAAATCAATGCAAAGTTTTCATGGTTTTGGGAACAACTCTTCTTAAGGAAAGCAGCTGATGAAGAAGAAAGACGCAACAGCGCTGGAGTAAAAACACATCGCTGTTTATTAGATGCCATAAATTTGATTCGAATTTCGCTATCTGATAAAACAACATTGTAAGCTTGCACAGCCAAAGCTGTAACAGCGTAGCACAGCTCAGTTGTAGCAGACAGACGTCGATTAGTATCGTCAAAAAGAGACATATAGTCTTTAGGAATATTTCCTTATTTTATTCCTGTCTTTCGTTATCAGCTAGCAGAAGAACTTTGCAACCTGGGTGTTTTCTTCGCCGACAAATACTGCAGCCAATATAACCATTGTCAAAGTAAGTTACATTGGCATCCTCGAGCGATATTTTCTTGATATTAACAACTTCATTTTGCCAAAAAAAGTTGTTAAGCCAATTAATTTCATCAGCATCTTTAGGGGTGCATAAATCTTGCTCACTGCTAGCAAAGGACACTTCGGAGGCTTCCACAAGCACCTTTTGCTTAAGCAAGCTCAGTACTCTTTCTTTTCAGCGAGTATCAGTTGCCGAACGGAAACAAAAACATTGCCACTGCAATGGCGCCGATTTATGTTGAGCATTGGGGGGATAATTTGCAATTTTACCCTAATTTTGCCCTATTTTAAACATTGGGGGGATAAGACTCAATCACTATTTTTTCACGTGAATAAAATATGACAAACGTTCACCTCGATTTTGAGCAAATCAAGAAAAGACCAAAAACAAAGGTCTTCACCGAAACTTGAAGAGTTTTTGTTCCCGAAATCAAGTGAAGACTAAAAAACAAAAAAAAGGAAAAGAAAAGACCAAAGATTATCCAGCGCTCAAATGATGACCATAGTCAAACTATTGGGGATATTTTCTCCCATCCCCCCCAGGTTTCGGCACCACTGCACCACTGGCTTAGCGAACATAAAAAAAATATCCATTTTTGATGATGCTCCTCATTCTTTTGGAATTGAAACAAACATTGCTGGTTGTTTTGATTTGACTGCACAGATCAATAACCAGACTAGCATAAAGGGGCACAGCATGTATTCACCAGTGAAATAACAAATACAGTCAACCCTCGATTTAACGGACCTCGATTTAACGGACTTCGGATTTTACCGTTCCGTAAGCATAGACTGCTGTACATGTAATTGTTACAAGCGAAAATCAATAGCCGACGAAACGAGAAATCGTGCTACGTTGTCGCAGAGACATAATGATTCCCCGTTTACTTGCATTGTGATAAGCTATGTTAGCAGTTGAGGTGCACACAATTGTAACAGAGTGAGGAACACTGCGTTTTCGTTTAACGGACTTTTTCCAACAACGGACTGTCGTTGGTCCGCATTTGTCCGTTAAACCGAGGTTTGACTGTACTAAACACTACTTAAAATATTAAACTATGCTGGTATTGATATTAACGTTACGATTACACTGCTACAGCATATATGTTTAGATTACAATTAAAATGCTTATTTTTTCAAATTTAAAGACAGCAATGCAGGTAGGACATGAATTAGCTGAAAAAAAAACTGACATTGATAAGCTCATCAAATCTAAAATTAGTTTTTAAATTTTACCTCTAAATTTCTAACTTTTGTGGTCCTACTCTCGATATCAAGTTTTTTCTAATGCCGAAACTTTCAAATAATGGCAGGTATCTAGGCAACTTAAGACATTATTGTTGAGCCTAAACTGTTTTTGTAAATGTATTGTAGACCTCGCAGTACTCTGTACAACTGCAAGCTACGGTAATGATTCAGAGCTAGCGAAAAGTCTAGACTACTGCATGCACTTCAGTTACATCCACTCAACAGCTTTTTATACCGTACGGAGTACATACATCCACGTTACTAATAACTAGGCTACCGTAATTACAGTCATGAACAAAAGTTTAAGACTACCTCCCAAAAATGCCGATTTTCAGTAATTGGCATGTTATTGCATCAGCCAAATTCCATTGTTGCGTCATACATTTTTCTCTTCATTGTTTTGCATTTAGTGCCAATTTCTACTTCTGTTCACATTTCTTGGCTGATTTTCTTGCAATTAACCGATTTTTTGAGGTGCTTCAAATGGGTAAAAAAAAGTCATTAAGCGAGGTTCAGAGGGCCCAGATAGTTGCCCTACATGGGCAAAACCTATCTGAACGGCTAATATCTGCTCAGATGGGTTGTAGTAAGACTGCAGTGCATCAAGCAATTGCTAAGTATCAAGAAGATGGCTCCTATACCGACAGGATAAGGAGTAAAAGACCGCGAGTCAGCACTGCACGAGAAGACAATTTGATGAGGAGAATAGTTATGAGGTCGCCCACGAGTTCAATGAAGAAAATCAAGGCTGAATTGTTGCGCAGGGGTCGTAAAGTCAGTCGCATGACCGTTTCCCGGCGTTTATCCAAAGAATTTAATTTAAAATCATACAAACCGGCAAAACAACCAAGGCTTACTTCTGCTATGAAAGCTAAGCGTCTACAGTTTACTAATAACCATCAACGTTGGACTGCCCAGGAATGGCAAAATGTGCTTTTTTCCAACGAATCGACCTTCCAACAGTTTGCGGTTCGAAAAAGTTACGTCCGTAGACCACCTGGAAAACGTTTTGATGACAGATATACCATATCATCAATGAAACATCCTCCAAGTCAAATGGTTTGGGGGGCTATGTGCAAAAATGGTGTCGCTGCTCTCAGCTTTCTGCCTCCAGGAACCACTATGAATGGGCCAAAATACGTCCAAATGCTCTCAGAAAAGCTAAAACTTCACATGCAAGTTCACAATTGTAAGATATTTATGCAGAATGGCGCCCCTTGCCACCGTTCCAAAGTTGCAAAGAACTTTTTGAATGACAACAATATTCAACTTCTCGAGTGGCCAGGAAACAGCCCGGACCTTAATCCCATTGAGAATTTGTGGACCCTCATGAAAAATAAGGTATCAAAAAAGCAACCAACAAGTAGTGCAGAGTTGGTGAAAGTATTTAAGGAAGTCTGGGTAAAAGAAATTTCGAAGGAGTATTGCCAAAGTTTGATTGATAGTATGCCGAGGAAAATAGAAGCTGTGATAAAAAACAAAGGAGGACATACTAAATATTGAGAATTCGAACATTTTTTATGTAAATATTTGTTTAGAATGTGTCATACTATGTCCCATGTGTTTATGATTGATTATGTACAAAATAAAACAATATCCTAAACGTAAATAAAATGCTATACTACCTTGTGCTTAAAAATTTGCAAAAATTTTAAGTGGTCTTAAACTTTTGTTCATGACTGTATAATCCTCTGAACTATTATAGTACTGTACCAGAAGAGTACTCTGACTAAACCATATACAGAAAATCTACCATTAACAAAACTAACGACATTCTTACAACTGCTTTACTGGTTTAGTACACGTGCGCTTGCCAAGCTTGACTTTAGAAAGACGCTGCAGGTTTGTGCGGTAGTTGTTTACTCAATCACTCGCTTCTGAGCGATAGCCCTTCTACTGTCGTAAGAAAAAGGCAATCGCTAAAAGCCTTCGCATCCCGATGTTGTCTAGATATCCCTGACTACAACATAACTTTTAAACTGTTAAAATGTCATTGTTGTCAGCATGGTAATGATAGCGCAAGATTTGTTAAATTTCTAATTCGAAATTATGAATACAATCTGCTGAATGTGCATGAAATATCTGTGTTACTTACTAAAATTAAGTTATTTTTTCTCCTTACTGGCCTTGATTTGCTGTGATAATCTTGAACTGTCTCTTTGATAAGCTCAACAGCTTATTATATGTGCTTGTTTAATGAACTAAAGTAACTAATTACCTACAATTAATAATTTTAGGTTTTGGGAAAAGCTTGCAAACCTATTCCAGTTATGATAATGGGAGTAATATTTGCACACAAGAGATATCCTACTCTGAAATATTTCTGTATATTATTGATTGTAATGGGAGTTGCTTTGTTTATGTACAAGGACAATAAAGCTAGTGAAAATGCAAAAGGCTTCGACTTTGGTTGGGGTGAAGTATTGCTGGTAAGACTATATTTACAGTGCTTTGCTGTTTGCAATAAACCTTTAGCACAAACATAAAAATCTTGTATGGTTAGTTATGACTGCTCCAAATTTTTTGCATACGTATTTCCCATAGGTGGGCAAGTTAACGCAAAACGTTAGCTTCGTTAACCACTAGTCCGTTAACAAACTTCACACCTCCGTTAACGTTAATCCGTTATTTTCAGCTTTAATTAACGGAAGTTAATAAAGTCCGTTAATCCGTTAACATTTTGCTTGCAACTTACATTTCGTTTAATTCACTCGCTTCTAGAACACGTATTGACGCTGTTAAGCTGATTGTAAGGAAATATTTATTGCTATGGTGGTCTTTTTGTGTTTTGAAAGATACATTTTACAGTCTAATCTAATTTCAAGATAAAAACAAGTTTATATGCACAACGAAGCTGCAAGATATTAAAGATAAAAACCTTAACGGAAGTTAACAGAACTTAACGGAAGTTAGTTTAGTCCGTTAACAGCACTTAACGGAAGTTAATTTAGTCCGTTAACATGAAAAAACTTTTTAACGGATTAACGAGTTCAAGAAAAAGTTAGCTTCGTTATTAACGGATTAACGATTAACGGACTTGTGCCCACCTATGGTATTTCCTCATTACTTTGCGTGGGTGAGCAAGTAGTAGTGTGGGCTAATGGCCTGACAACGTAGAAAAGGAATAGGTACGGCAATTTTAAAGCACTGCCGTTAAAAAGTATTTATCATTGAACCGATTATATTGATTAATGTTCTGTAATTCAATTATGTTCTGCATGATATGATTACACAATACATTGTATAAAGAGCGGTACGATACAACTTGTACATAATAGCGAGCAAACAATTTCGAGAGTATCGGTATGTTCTTTTGCTCGTTTTTTTATTATTTTAGTTTAGTTACCAAACTCTAGACATCATCTAAGAGGTTTTCGTTTTGTGTTTTTGTGTTCAAAATTTTGTTGCTTGTTTATTTACTAATAAAGTCAAATACTTATTTCTGTGAAAGATTGGTTTAAAAAATGGTATTTTGTTTTCAGCTTACTTCCTTAACGTTGGATGGGTTCACAGGGGTAACCCAAGAACGTATGAGAGCTCACCATTACACAAATGAACACCATATGATGCAAAGCGTTAATTTTTGGTCATGTGGCATTTTAGGAACAGGTGAGTTCTAAATATCAATCTTGGCTTATATTTCCGTACTTTACAATCGTATTCTTCGTATTATTCGCTGGTTCGACCAATTAATGTTATTGGTTTCTTTTTTAATTGAATTCGACTGAATTCGGAGTTATAATCCCGTATTTTTGTCGGCCAATTGGTTCTAGGGCTATCCGCCAGCTTGCCCGAAATAAATGCCGTTATAGTTTTTGTCCACTGACGAATTCTGTTTTCTCTTGCGTCGAAATAAAATGCGGTGCAATCATAGCAAAAATTATGGCGTTTTTGTGTTGGTACATTTGATTGCCGTTTGATGTACTCAAGGTTTTGATGATTTACTGTACTCGTATCGAAAGTTTTTTTGGCTGGCGGGATTTAATACAAAGTTATATTCTGTAACAACATTGAGTTACTAAAGACATCTCTACGAGTAATTGCAAGCTGGCAAGTGTAGGTACAGCATTTGCTACAAGGTTTCTGGGATTTCTTAACTAGACGAACACGAATAGGATACTTTTTAATTCATAATATATGGACTGGGAAGAATTTGTGAAGACAAAGAATCAAACCCACAAGCTTGTAGGTTACAAGTTATGGAGAAATGGATCATTGTTTTAAAGCCAACTTGCAAACTTGTAATGAAGTTTTATCACATGCCATTCTCACAATTGTATTACTATATCATTGGTTTAGTGATGATGGATAACAATGTTTTTTTGCTCAAGAAATCAAGGATGTTTTGTAATTAACAAAAATATATTAACACGAATGGGGACTGGAAGGCTGCGAAGGAACTTTTTGTGATTCAAGTTATAGATCTTTTTTTCATTCATGCGTGAATCTGAACCAGGGACTCTGTGTTTATTTGCGTTTTAGACCGATAGATTTTATTTCAAAAAGGCTTTTGTTACGCAAGTTAGGTCACTACCACGCACACTTGGCTCCAATGGTCAAGGTAAGATTTCAGTGTCTTTTCCAAGGAGACAACGTTGCATTGTCGTTTTGGGAACCTGCTCTATATCCAACAATAGGTCACTTCTGTAAGGTCTTCTTAACTCTTGAGCATGTCTTAACTCTAGTTTAATATCACCGAGTTTCACTCCCGTGATGCTATTATCTTGTTACAGTGCTGGTGGTTAATGGCCAAGGTATCGAATTCGTTCAGTTTGTTATGCGACATCCTCAAATCATATGGCATCTTGCTTTATTCAGTTTAACATCAGCAATCGGACAGCATTTCATATTTCTTACGGTAACATTGTACCTTATTGATTAAGTGTGATTTGGTGCTTGAAATTCAAGATGCTAATAGTCAAATCTTTCTTTTATCTCCTGCTGTATTGTGGAGGACCAATTTTTGCCTCGATTTTGCCAGTGTTTTGAGCGGGCAAACACCAAGTCAATTTGTGAAATCGCCTTTAGCGAAGGGATTATTTTTTTCTAAATGCTTTTGTTGCTCAATGCTTCTGATTTTCCTGCCAAAAGTTTGATGCATTTTGATAAATGGTATTTAATTTACAACCAAAAAAGCTTTGGCACATTTTTTGTGTCAGAAACTGAATCGAAGTTTCAGTGCAGGGCTGCCGCTAATAGATTTTTCTTTGCGATATGTTCTAAATTTGCATGCGAAATTAGTGAAACTTTGATATAGCAGCTATCTAAGCCATGAATAATATAAAAAAAAAACTGCTGGATTTCCTAATAAGTTAATTGGTTGAAGCTACTAAACTAATTCTTTTTGATAAAATATTTTCTCGTATCCGTAGCTGTTCCAATTAGATAACGTTACATGTTTTTTTCTAAGTATAAGTACAATAATTGCTGGTTTTCTAATGCCTATACAAATCAACAAAAACGTATTTTACAGGTTGTGACTTTTGGGCCCCTCACTTGTTCCGTGATTACAACAACTAGAAAGTTTTTCACTATTTTTTTTTCGGTGTTAATTTTCCGCAATCCAATGAGCACTAGGCAGTGGCTCGCTACTGTGTTAGTGTTCACAGGTATGTTCTAAAATAGATTGTTTTATCCCATTTTGAGTTTGCGATTTTGCACTTAACCATTCCGTGAAAATTCATGCATTATTTTTTTTTGTTATGTTTGGTAAAATGTCCAGGGACGAACCTGTTTTCTTAGTTTATTTTTTGATTATTTGACTATAATTAGTATTAATCGAAACAAGAGTGACCCTCTAGGCTAAAACAACAAAAGTAACTAAGATTTGTTTTTTGGTTGAATATTTTTATAATGACTGCTGTGGCGAATATGACCACGATTTAGAGATGACCAAGTCGCTACGTAACTACGTTCAAATTCAGATACTTGACCCAAAGTTAAAAATAAACCCAGCTCGTGTTTGATGTAATCTTTTTATTTCGATTGGAATTAAATGCAATATAACGTTGTGATTTGCCGTTTTCATTCACAGTATGTTTGGAAAAAACTCATTTTCAATTATCTATTGCTGTTTGTTGCAGGTTTAGGCTTGGATGCGAAGTTTGGTCGATCAATAAAACAAGAAAAAAAGGACAGTGCTAAATAGTAATTATTATCGTCTAAGTTGGATGTTTTACTTCATCTTTGACTTCAGTAGTTTGGGTGCAGTTAGATCACCAACTATATCATTACCAAAAGAACTTGTGTCTGCTATAATTTTATTCGAGTTATGTTTTTCTACGTAATTTCATTGACTGTAATTTAGAGGCCTCTCAAATTGTATTTGCAGTATATGCTACAAACGTGTAAGAGCTGCGTAGGATATTTTTTGATTTCATACGATTTTGTTCTCTATAAATTATTCCGAGGTCATATAAATTCCACTGCAAATTGCCATTCAACTGAAGAGCAAAATTAGAAAATCGTTTGCCATATTTTTTACGAGTTTTTTTATTTATTGCTCTGCTTTTTTCTGTAGAATTGCATTTCCAAAAAAATATTATGCAGCTAAGCAGATAAATGTTTTAGAAAATAAGCTTGAATCGCAGATAACAGTTATTGCGGGCATTTTGATTTCTTAAAGATACGTAGATCTACCATTGTCATCGTGGAAGTGCCTTTACAGCCATTAAGCTGTAGATCTACCTCCTCAAACAAGAGTAATGTACTCGTACCTACTAACTGAATTATTAAATTGCCCTCATAGGCTTCATAGCCTGGGCAATTTCTACAGACTACTGTGTACAAGTGTACAGTATAATGCATCGCTAGCAAAAAGCAATAAAATATCCGCAGTAAGTGTTTTCTGGTTGTTCGAATTGTATTTTAATTAAAGGTAGACAATTAGTTCTGAAAGATTTCGTTTGCCAATGCTTTAATTTAACTGCGTACTAGGCTTCTAGCCCTAAAAGAAAAACTACATTGTAATATAGAGCATGTTCCGTATTTTGATGACGTGCAATATTGGAAGTACTAGAATGAAATTGGGGAGAGGGTCAGTGTTAGCTCCTTAAGATTTTCAAGGCAAATTGCAATGTAAAATTAATGTAAAACCGTTGGTAAATATATCAAATCATTTAAAAATGCATTATTCAAGGATCTTTTGGATAAACTTAGTTGTGTTGAAATCCAGTTTTTTAAAATGCGGCATATAATGTACTAAGTTAATGTTAAAGTTGAGTGTAATTTTAAAATTTTGCGCCCTTGCTTGCCCAATTGAGCGACTTTGTAATGTCGAAATACTAAAGCTACTTCCTTAATACTACTACGTCTCTTTTGGTGTTCTTCACTATGTGCTGTTTAAGACAGGGCTGCCAACTCGAATGAAACTGTTCGAGTTCATTAAAATGAAATTTGAAGATTAAAAACTTATTTAATCGTTTTGCGTGCTTCTGGCCTAAAGGCTATTAGCGTGGAAGCCTATGGAAGAGCCACCAAAACGGTGACTACTTAAAAAAAGCAATGCGAAAAAGTTATCCTCCCACAGGGTTCGAATCTGCAGCCTTTGAATTACCAATCCACTGCTCTATCACTTGAGCTAGAGAGGATGTCTCATCGCATACTTAATTTTGGCTCTTTAAACCCAGTACTATGATGTTGATGATAATTTAATTGTGATGGTTTGACGTTTGCAGGCCAGAGTTTTAATATTTAATCGTTTTGCATGCTTTTGGGCTAAAAGCTACCAGCGCGGAGGCCTAGGAAAGAGCCACCAGAACGGTTACTATTCAAAAACAAGCAATGCGAAAAACCTCCCACAGGATTCGAAAAAATGTTTTAACTAGTTAAAATAACTTTTAGGAAAAAAATAGTTTACTGAAAAATTATTTTAACTAGTTTCTAGTCACTGTTCGCATTATTCAGTCACCCAAATAATGCGAAAAAATATTTTTAAGTATTTACCGTTCTGGTGGCTCTTCCCTAGGCTTCCGCGCTGGTAGCTTTTGGGCCGGAAGCACGCGAAACGATTAAATATTAAAACTCTAGCCTGCAAACGTCAAACCATCACAATTAAATTATCATCAACATCATAGTACTGGGTTTAAAGAGCCAAAATTAAGCATGCGATGAGACATCCTCTCTGGCTCGAATGGTAGAGCAGTGGACCGGTATTCGAAAAGGCTGCAGGTTCGAATCCTTGGGAAGATAACTTTTTCGCATTGCTTGTTTTTAAGTAGTCACCGTTCTGGTGGCTCTTCCATAGACTTCCGCGCAGGTAGTCTTTAGGTCAGAAGCACGCAAAACGATTAAATATAACTCTGGCCTGCAAACGTCAAAACATCACAATTAAATGATTGAAAACTTGTCGGAAAGAAATATATTTTATTGGCCGTGCCATCTAGTCTGATTGTCGTTCACTTTTTTATGCCATGGCGACCTAGAAAAACAGCATGTATAGTTGTATACCAAAAATGAGCGATTAAGTCAAAAAGTAGACTTAGTATTTTTGTCAGCCTGAACTCGAAAAACTTGATATTTTTGCCGAACCTAAAAAAATTAAATTAGAGAACTCGGATTCGTTAAAATAGGCTGAATTAAAACTTGAACTCTGATAAAAATCGATAGAGTTCGCAGCCCTGTGCTTCTAAATATGTTCAACATGAGGTACTAGTCAGTAGTCAAGCTTATGTAAAGGCTCAATGTAACTTCTGAATAGTTTGAAACTTATTGGCACTGCATATTTTTGTGATGACAATACCTTTAAATGTTTACTGCTAACGGTTGCCCGATTGCCAATAGACACCTGAAATACAGCAGGCCAGGCCTATATACTTGACGTCAAATTTGTGAAAAACGAAAGGAATGAGGTTCTACGCTCCATGTTGTTACTATGGTGACGTTTTAGTGCCATTTGCTTTGTTAGATATGCTTTGAGTAATACTGTACCAAACTACTTTATTGAAAAGTTTTTATCCTTGTACAAGTTGGGAGCCGATTTTATATTGTGAAATTGCAATGCGTTTACTTTGCTTGAAGTAGAAGTACATTATAAGGCTACTGGTGCAATGTGAGATGTGCCTTTTTCTGTCATGGCATGTAGCTCGCGCTTTAATCAGACTGCAGGTGACGGCTATGTTTTATATTTGGAAGAGACTATTTCAACGGAAATATTTTATCTTTTTTATTAATTTTGACCCAAATCGAACCCGAATTCAATTTCTTACTCTAAAACTAACTTCAAACCCTAATCTTCAAAGCTTTCATTGTACTCACTATATTACGCCGAAGCGTGTAACGAGTTTGTGAGACCCATCTCCGCGTCATTGCGCCGGAGCAACTTCAGTAGTTTGGAAGAAATGTCGTAGCGGTGTTAAGCCCTTAGCAGCACTGTGTCCGATTTGAACCTTAGACCTCCCGCTCCAGAAACGAACGCGTTACCGCTCGACCGGTTAAAAGTAAATAAAACATGCACGGATGACTATTCCTCACTTTTGCTTAATTCTCTTTGAGTTAAAAATTTTCGGTAATATAGTTACTCCCATTAACTTTTCATATTGTTTAATGTTTATGCACTTTACCATACCAGTAAGCTTTTCTGATATTAGTCGATCGTACTTGGCCAAACATTAGCAAAGCTTGCGCAGTTAAAAAGCTTTTCCAAGCCACTGGGACTGGGTATTGTTGAGCGTGAGCAGACACGCGTCCAGGATTTTGTCAATATACGGCTTTGAACTAAAGATTGAAATTTTGCTGTCCTCAGCCGCTAAAAAATATGCGGATTTCAATGAAATTGAAGAGTTTGGAGCAGGATTGAAACGAGTCTCTAGTAACTGTTGCGTCGCATGATCTGGGTTCAACCCGCACCCTGGTCACGTTGTTGCGTCCTTGGATAAGCCGCTTTACGATGATTATCTCTGCTTGGTGGCTTCGAGCAAGCAGCAAATTTACGTGGGAAAAAGTCAACCGGAAATCTTGGAAAATGGTCAACTCCTAAGCGAGTGAGGATTCGTCCAAAATAAAAGCGTCGCCGTCGCTTCCTCGTGAGCGGAGGATAAATATGGATCAATAATAAAAAAAACTCCAGTCATTTTTGGAAAAGAAAAGCACTCGAGTCGAGTCAATGAAGAATAACTAACTTGATTCGAGTCATTTTGCCGATTGTTGTTATTTCGATGTTTGGCTCTGTCTAAGGATAAGATCGAGCTACATACTTGATTTAGATGCCCACAAATCTTAGCTTCTTAGAGGTGCAGTCATTAGAATCACACAGCATAGCCTATTTACAGAGGTGGGCAGCGTAAGTCATAAAAGTTGCGCCGCACGCGCAACTACTATGAAAATCTTGCGCCACAAGCCCAACCGCTAGCGCAAGTGTGACGTTTTGAAATGTATAATTCTAATTGACCCACTGCTGAAACGTCACTAGGTTACAGTACGAAACTAATATTCAAAACTAATGATGCACGCTACCAAAGTAGAAAACAAAAAATTATTGATTTCCTTTAAAAAATACAAGCGTTTGAAAATGTGCAATGCTTAATCTCTTTGGGCGAAGAAAATCTTTTACCTAACGAAAAAATACTCTCAACACTCGCACTCAAGGAACCGCGGCGTTAAAAAATTCCACTAATAAAGTCTGCATGTCGTGGTTTCGGAGTAACTTTTTTTTCTGATGGTTCTTCAAGGAAATCCTTCACAAGCTTCGATATATATTTTGTGCTTCTGGAGTAATTAGCATCACTCTCTGACACAGGCGTAGCCAGGTCGCACGCTCCCCCCTCCGAATTGAAATGCTACCAATGACATAAATGTCACAAAAAAGACTATTGTTTCTTCAGTTTTTTTTTAGCATCTTCGCGTACAGCAATAATTAACAATAATATTAATCCAGGGGGCCCGAGCCCACTCAATTTAATTTTTACCAACCAATTTAAATGGGCCCCCAACAATAATTTTGTTCCAGGGGGCCCGGGTCCCTTTAATGTTGGCCAACCAATTTAAAATATAACCCAAGTGAAATTAAGGGTTTTTATCCTAAAAGTTGCTGACTGAGGCCCTCATCTAACCTTTTTATGAACGTAATGCAATAAGCATTAACCAGGGACGGATTTAACAAATGGTTCAGTGCCAGGGGCCCCGCACTCCGATAAGAAGTTTTTTTTATCTTCACCTGCATTTGGCAGGAAAATATTGCGAAAATCCCAAAGTGCCAGGAGCCCAACACAATGTAAATCCGGCCCGGGCAATAACATGGTTTGTAGGCGTAACTATCTATTGCACATTTTTCAATAACAATTCACCTCCACTTCGCCAGTTTCTATGCAACAAAATACTTTTGAAAAAAAATCAGCTACAGTAAGGGGAATGCTTATTGAACAAATTTTTGAATTGAGAGGGCTTGGGTCCCCTGGCCGTATATTTACTCCTAAAACTGGCTGCTTTCATGACAAAACAATACAGTAATCTCTAAGAAAAATATTCGAATGAATTGTTATTTACTGTTAAAATATTGCAGGAGGCAATGCACTTTACTTCCCTTACCTGGGCCAAATCACTTACAAAATTTAACCCCAAAATGCAAGATTTTAAACGTGTTTTGGACTTAAATTGCAAGCAAAAGGAGCACTGAACAATTTTTTCAAGTGGCGTTTAAATGTTAAAAATCTAGTACTTTCAAATGGCTCTGAATTAGTGCGAAATGTGATCCAATAGTATTAAAATAGCTTTTTTTTTCAAAAAATTACGAAAAATCGCCCAGTGGCTGTAGTACGTTTGAATTACAGTACACTTCTTTACAAAACACGTCTCCTAATTTAGACATTTTCGCATTTTAGCTATTGGTTTAAGCCCTCTCCTTAAACGATTTCCTAGTTACGTGCCAACATCAGGCCACGGCTTCTGATCTTCCACTTTCATTCTACGATATTTTTGCCCCCACAAAAGATTCCTCTTTCGAAGTTTCTGATGACGTCATTGCATATGATTTGAGATTTGCCCCCCCCCCAATCAAAAATCCTGGCTATACGCCCATGCTCTCTGACAAATGGAGCACGCTAAAAACTTATTCTGTTTTTATTTAAAAAAATTCAACCATCTAAGTTTTACTTATAAGAGCTTTACCAATGCTGTCACTCCAGTTTGCAATATCTTTCAAGTTTTCCCGAACTAGCAAAAAAGTTGTAATCAATAGTTTTTGTTTTTGAATTACGGCAAAAAAGGACTGTCAGAAGTAACGCGGTTAATGCCCAAAGCAAGTTTAAGATTGTTTAAAAACGACTGGCGTGTTTCAAAAAAGACAATTACAAAAACAATTTTTCTGTTTAAAATTTGATTTTACAACCATTTTTTAACTTACTCTCTTGGAAATTTTTTTTGAAAAATCGGCAACAAATATTTTAGAGAGAAACGTTTCAGCAAAAGATGACTCCTGCTGTAAATCCAGTAGAAGTATTGCAAGCAGTAGACAAATGGAATTTCCCATGACGAAGCCTTCATAAACCTACCTCGTCATAGGCGTAGGCAGGGGGGGGGGCAAAACCGCTCCCCCAATTGAAATGACACTAATGATAAAAATAATGACAACAAAGCGTTATGTTTTTTTTCCAGTATCAGTTTCTTCAGGATTTTCGCGTATAATAGTATACGTGTACAACGGACTAATACTAACGACAAGATAGGTGGCCAGGGCCCCCTCAAATCAATTTTTTGCCATCCAATTTAAATGTATAACCCGTATTCATGACAAAACAAAGATTTCTCAAGGCAAATATTCGGTTGATTACTTATTGCTAAAAACATTGTAGGAGGCAATGTACTTTGCTTCTCCAACTTGGGCCGAGTCACTTACAAAATTTAACCCCCAAATTCAAGATTTTAAACGTGTTTTGGACTTGATCTTTAAGTAAAGGGAAGATTCATCAATTTGTTTGTTTTAATTGGCTTTCAATTCTTAAAAATTTAGGTATTTTAAATAGCTCTAAAAACGAGTAAATGTTATTCAAATGGCATTAAAATACTTATTTTTTTCCAAAAAAAATTCCAAAAACTCGCCCAGCGGTGGCTCCCAGACCATTTGGGTTAAATTAAATTGTCTGTGATACATTTGGGTTAAACAAGTTTGCTCACCACGTCTCCCAACTTAGACAATTTTGGAAATCTTTTTAACTTTTTGTTCAAGTCCTTTTTCTTTAGCAAAAAAACTCAGGTTACACGCTAACCCAGGCACCGGCTTCTGATTCTCCATTCTACGGTATCTTTGTCCCGTAAAAAGTCCCTCTTTTAGAAAAAGTTGATGACGTCATTACGTGTGATTTGCGGTTTGGCCTCCCTTCTCTATCAAAAATCCTGGCTACGCCTAAGTACCTCGTCAATATTTGTTTGTTAAGTTTAATCACATTTGATTGAAAAACAATCATTCATAATCGTATTTGACTTGCGCTTGCGATTGCGCTCAAAATTGCTAAAATATTTGCGGCGCAAGCGTCAGTGCCACCGTTTAAAACTAATTGTGGCGCAAGCGCTATTGCAAGTGAAATAGTTGCGCCGCAATTATTGCGGTGCAAGTGCCCACCTCTGCATATTTACTTAAACAATTAATTAACAACACTCAAATCGAATGGTTAGTACCCAAAAAATAGCACAAAAATTTGACTCACATGATATCTAGACCCTGCAGGCTTACATCATATTATTATCGTTACAGTCCTACCTATACTACACACCATTTAATGCCCTATTCCAGGGCTGGAGTCGAGTACTGCGACTTCGAGTACGAGTGCATGGCCAATGAAAAGGCACGAGTACTTGAGGTACGAGTCCGAGCACTTGAGGTAAGAGTACCAAAAGTTTTTTAAATCTAAAAAAAGGCATTTAATTTTTTCTAATCGAAGTTTTTTTTTCTATGCCGATGTTGATTGCTGCGTTTGTGATACCCCGCAGTTAAAGCACATAATTAGAACAATAAAAGGGCAATCAAGTATTAATAGGTAACACAAATGCTAATTCCGCTTGCAGCCTCGCACAAACAAAAACAACAAAGCAATAAAATAACCAACGATCTAAGGAATAAAAATAATTCAGTTAAGCGGTAGTTAACAGTAACAGTAGACGATAACAAAATCACGCTGTAGTTACACAAACTGCAAGTTGTCAAATAATTCCCCATTAATAAAAGATGCAAGTCAAAACAAGCTGCAGATTGACAAATAATTCGCTATCAATAAAAATTACGTTCGGTAATTTAAAAACGAAGGCAAAGTTTTTACATGTGACATATTAATTTAGCTCAAAAAGAAATCTTTAATCAAATGGATTTTGGTGAGAGAACTACAAACAATCAGTCAATCATATTCATAGGTGGGCACAAGTCCGTTAATTGTTAATCCGTTAATAACGAAGTTAACTTTTTTCATTAACTCTTTAATCCGTCAAAAGGTTTTTTCATGTTAATGGACTAAATTAACTTCCGTTAAGTTTTGTTAACGTCCGTTAAGGTTTTTATCGTTAATATCTTGCACCATTCATTCATCTTACCAGTACAAACCAGTTTGCACTGGTAACACTTGTTGTGTATTAGCACGAGTTTTTTAGAAGTAAGCAAAGAAAGGGGCTCTTTTTTGTGGCAAATCATTAGCTGCAGTCTTTTAGGAATTGTCGTTGCTCGCAATAATATCGTTGTTCTCAAATTATTATCGTGGTTCGCAATTTCCAAAGATTTTCCGATTGCAGCTTCGTAAGTGCGTTTGAACTTATTTTATCTAGAAATTAGATTAGACTGTAAAATGTAACTACCAAAACACAAAAAAAAACACAATAGCAATAAATATTTCTCTACAATTAGCTCAACAGCGTCAATACGTGTTCTAGAACCAAGTTAATACAAAGAAATGTAAAGTACAGGCAAAATATTAACGAATTAACGGACTTTATTAACTTCCGTTAATTAAAGCTGAAAATAACGTAGGCTATTAACGTTAACGGAGGTATGAAGTTTATTAACGGGCTAGTGGTTAACGAAGCTAACGTTTTACATTAACTTGCCCGCCTATGATCATATTAGATGTAGATATAAACAACTTAAAGTGTTTAAATGGTTACGATTAACTGAAAAGTATTTCATTTAACAAAAGGTCTTTATAACAACAAGCAATGCGAAAATGCTGCGAAAGTGACGAGCCAACACTAATCAATCTTGATTTAAGGTAAAAGTGTAAGTGGTAGCAATTAATTGTTAAAAATAACAATTGATTGTTACGAAACAAATTTTTGGGAAGCCAACAGCCAACTTTCTCTACAAAACACTTTTCTTGTGAAAAAAACACGCCAAAAAACGATTTACATCTCTTGTTGCTACGTGCTATCTTTCATTTCAACCATGTACTTGACTGTACTCGACAAATTTTTTGTGCGAGAACGAGTACTTAGGCACTCGAGTACGAATACTAATCGAGTACTAAAGGTTTCGAGTACGAGTATACCAAAATTGGTACTCGACCACCGAGTACGAGTACTCCAGCCAGTGCCGTCGCTACGGAGGCGCCTGGGGGGGCCGTGCCCCCCCTAACGGATGCTTGTGCCCCCCTGCACTTAGGTTTATTCAAAATACTGTTTTTTGGAACATCACTCAATGACAAGACACCACACAATGACGGAAAAAGGAATAATTACGTTGAAACATAATTCTCATTTGACGTTTTCTCGATTTTTAGCGCAATTGCTAGCAACCAACTGCTGTGTCACATAAATCTGACGCAATATTCCGTCTTATTAAAACGCCTTTACGGATGTGTCGCAAAAGCGTACTTCGTTAGTAAGCCTGCTTCGTAAGTACTTTGTAAGCCTGCAGAATCGTTACTGGTACTTTGCTAGTAAACTATGACATGAAACAATACGTGATACATTTTTTTTCAAAGACCTGCTGTTTTGAATTTTAGAGCACACTCAAGATTTTGAGGTCGCAGTCAGTGGCGCAACCAGGGTGAAGGGGCTTAAGCCTTTCTAAGTGACGTGGCTAAGGCTTAAGCCCCCTTAGCCAAGTCACTTAGAAAATTTAATCTTAACATACGAGCGTTTAAATATATTTTAGACTTGACCTGAAGTAAGAAGGGGGGATTGAAGGTGCTAAGCACTTTAATTCTTTTACATAACTTCAGAATTTTAGCAATTGAGTAATTCATTGTTGTACTTTTGGTTCACACCTCTTTGCAAAATCTTAGTTGCACGTCTGGTAGCGTTCACTGCTGTAGATAGATTTTTCAAGCGAATATGGGCCGCAGACGAAACGAGCTAAGAAACGCAGCCGACCTTATTTTAGATTTGCGCATAATTGTAGCCGTACGATCTGAAATTCAATTTTTATATGCAAATTTTAGTGCCCCCTCACTTCATTTGCTCTGGCGACGGCACTGACTCCAGCCCTGCCCTTTTCCTATCTACCACAAGTAGAACAGTCTTTTTAGCCGATAAAACACTTCAATCAGTGGTAAAAGCACCAACAACCGCACTAAACTAAAAGCTTGGAAACCTGTAACCTCCGTAGCCTAGCTAACCAAGTGCGTTTAGTTTACTACAAGAAAAACAAGGCGGCTTTCACAAATATCTGATCCAAAAAAGAAAGCATTCCTACACATTCATAAAGATAATGAATGTAAGGGTTGCATGCGCTCAATGTGGATTACTTTGATTCGCAGATTATCAATTTTTTGAAGATGAATTTATTAGATTGAAATAAATTGGGTTTGCAAAGTTAAAGACACTATTTTTGAATTACTTAGTAATTATAGCAATTCGCCCGGCCACTTTTAAACTTTTCCCTAAAGTTTTGGTAATCCTTGGATTAAAGTTAATCTACGTTGGTGCATACCACCCTAAAAACAAAAAAGAAAACCCTTCGAAAATAAGCAATGAAAATTTTCAAATTAAATCATCTATTGATACATGTTCTATTGTAATGCATATTTATCCTTCTGTCACCGAACAGCCTCAAACCATAAAATATTTATTAGGAGACAGGAAACTGACAGTTTTGTCTTTCGTTTTCTTCACGGTTCATTTTTCTAGAATATAGTCGATTTGTCCAATTAGCGTGACGTTTTGCTTCTCGGTTCACTTGCTCGATAGAAATATGTCCAATCAAATCAGACGAAAATGCGTAATTGCAAAAAAACTTCGCAACAAGAGCAAACTTTTTTTCTTCAATTCTTTTTTCTTTTTCTCCACGCGTCTGTTGGTAGTCTACTAAGTAAAAAGTCTATGGTCAGACGCTAACTATTGGACAATCTCATACGTTTCGTTGCAATGACTACTTTGTGCTTGGAAAATTCCGCACCTACTTAGTAGTTTACAGCCAGGGGCGTATTTAGGGGGGGGCATGGTGCCATGGCTTCCCCCTTTGGGTCACCAGGATAGTATAATTAGCACATAATAGTAAGCAAAATTGCAGCATGCCCCCCCCCCCTTTGTAATTTGGGCAGAAAGTTTGAGCACATTAACGGAGAGAATCTGGGTGAAGACCTTTTTTTGGTCTTCACCTAAATTTAGGCCAAAAACCAAGACCAGTGCCGTCGCCAGAGCAAATGAAGTGAGGGGGCACTAGTCAAAAGTGGGGGGGCACTAAAATTTGCATATAAAAATTGAATTTCAGATCGTACGGCTACAATTATGCGCAAATCTAAAATAAGGTCGGCTGCGTTTCTTAGCTCGTTTTGTCTGCGGCCCATATTCGCTTGAAAAATCTATCTACAGCAGTGAACGCTACCAGACGTGCAACTAAGATTTTGCAAAGAGGGGTGAACCAAAAGTAAATTTTTTTTTGCTCAAAAACTGCCTGATTTAACCCCCGTACTGAACAAATTAATGCAACTCAAGCGTGTCACAGACGGGACATAGTCACTAAATATTTAGTGGCTGTAAACGGGGCCTGGGGCGAGGCCCCAGCTGCTGGGCAGTTTTTGTAATTTTGCAGCAAAAACATAGCAATTTTAACACCATAAATCACATTTCGCACTTTTTGAAGCCCAATAAATAACTCAATTGCTAAAATTCTGAAGTTATGTAAAAGAATTAAAGTGCTTAGCACCTTCAATCCCCCCTTCTTACTTCAGGTCAAGTCTAAAATATATTTAAACGCTCGTATGTTAAGATTAAATTTTCTAAGTGACTTGGCTAAGGGGGCTTAAGCCTTAGCCACGTCACTTAGAAAGGCTTAAGCCCCTTCACCCTGGTTGCGCCACTGACTGCGACCTCAAAATCTTGAGTGTGCTCTAAAATTCAAAACAGCAGGTCTTTGAAAAAAAATGTATCACGTATTGTTTCATGTCATAGTTTACTAGCAAAGTACCAGTAACGATTCTGCAGGCTTACAAAGTACTTACGAAGCAGGCTTACTAACGAAGTACGCTTTTGCGACACATCCGTAAAGGCGTTTTAATAAGACGGAATATTGCGTCAGATTTATGTGACACAGCAGTTGGTTGCTAGCAATTGCGCTAAAAATCGAGAAAACGTCAAATGAGAATTATGTTTCAACGTAATTATTCCTTTTTCCGTCATTGTGTGGTGTCTTGTCATTGAGTGATGTTCCAAAAACAGTATTTTGAATAAACCTAAATGCGGGGGGGCACAAGCATCCGTTAGGGGGGGCACGGCCCCCCCAGGCGCCTCCGTAGCGACGGCACTGACTGGGACTGAATTTGAGTGATCTTTTTTTTGGGTCTTCACCAAATATTGGGCAGAAAAACGGATTGATTCTGAGTAAAGAATTTTTTCCTTTGGTCCTCATTATTCTTAAATTTCCTGCCCCCCCCCCTTTCGAAAATCCTGCGCACGCTAGTGTTTACAGCGATCCAAGGTTCCTGTGGATTTTTTTGAATTCTTGTCCACTGAATTTGCTGCTTGTTTGAAGCCGATCTTCTTAATGTTTGTTGAAATCATAAAAAAAATTATCTGTCCTGCGTTTCAACTCGTGAATGAAGAGAAGACCCAATTTAAATCTTGTTTGTGCATTTGTGTTTGATCAATTATTGGTTTTTCGCAATCTTGTGACTTAAATCGAAAAGATTTTTTGTCATTGTCTAATCAACGTTTAAGTCAAATTACTGGGCGATTATTCTTTTGTTAAAAATATGCTGTTAATTAACACATCTGCGAAGGCCGTTTTTTAAGATTCGCTACCTTGTGTTGAAAGGTCTTTTAACTATGTTCTTATTTCGCATTCTGCCTATATCTTCGACTCAATTTCGAAATAAACATTTGCAATTTATCTACTGGTTATTCACGTAAACGACTCGAAGACAGTAACAACAAAGCCTGAAAAGTGCAAGAAAGCGCGCAAAATAGCGATACATAGTGAACAAAATTATTTACAAAGTTAATGGAATGAGTCGCCACATAACCCCCTTCCAGCACGGCATAGCCTAGAAGGCTAAGCTATGCTACTGCGGTCACAAAGTTTTTAGTGAAATGTTTAGGTGGTCGTGTAGTGCGTCCATATCTGGTTGTCGTGGGTTGTGGCACATGGGCATCGTGGCTCTCATCGGTATTGCGGTTAACATGAACATAAGCGGTTTTAAGTCTGTCAATCGAAACATTGTCTGAACGACCATTAATGTCTAATGTAAAGTATTTGTCTGAGGTAGAGATAATTCGAAAAGGTCCGGTGTATGGTCGTTGGAGTGGTGTACGGTGTCCATCAACTCGAACATATACATATGCTGTTGAAGAGAGAGTGTTAGGCATGTATGTTGGTTGAGAGGAATGGTATTTGACTGGTGGTGGTAGAGCATTGTTCATCAATGTTTGAAAACCTTGAAGGAATGCTGAAGAAGGTTGTACATCACGAGATGTTGTAGGTTCAACAAATTCACCCGGGATGCGAAGGCTGGAGCCGTAGACCAATTCTGCGGGCAAGCAATCAGGGTCTTCACGCCACGCTGTACGTATTCCCAAAAGAACCATTGGAAGGTGATCCATCCAGTACGGATCATCGGTTCGTGCTTTCAGGGAATTTTTAAGCTGAAGATGCAATCTTTCAATCATCCCATTGGCTTGAAGGTGGTAAGCTGTAGTCTGGTGCATCTTAACACCGAGAGAGCGGCCGAGTTCAGTCCACAAACAAGAAGTAAACTGTACACCCCGATCTGATGTGATGTCATTAGGGATTCCAGAACGCGCGATCCAGTGCCTAATTAAAGCTTTTAAACATGTGGAAGTTTTGGCATCAGGAATTGGAATAGCCTCTGGCCACTGAGTTAAGCGGTCAATAACGATAAACAGATATGTCATTCCTTCACTCAGAGGTAATGGTCCAACCAGATCCACATGGAGGCTCAGAAAACGGCCTGCCAGTGGCAGTCGCGAGAAAAGAGGTGCTTTGGTGTGTCGTTGGATCTTTGCAGCTTGGCAGCTGTGGCATTCTTTACACCATTTCTTGACATCTTTTTTGAGTCCATGCCAAACAAATCCATCAGCAATTGCTCGTTGGGTGGGCCGTGGCCCTGAGGTCTGATAAAGAATGCACAATTGCACAGTAGCAAACACTTTACGAGTCCATTCTCATGGAATGACAGCTCGAGGTTTTCCGAGAGACAAGTCGCACAGAAGAGTGGTATCTTCAAAAGATAGGCTACGTCCTGCAAAACAAATCCAGTGATAGCTGTACGATACGCTTTAATTCGATCGATGATGACTGATCTTTGGCCAGCTGGTGAATGTCAATGAAATCAATCGTTGCAGCTTGTATTCGCGATAAGGCATCAGCAACCACATTGTGCTTACCCCGAATGTACTGAATGTCAGAGGTGAATTCAGCAATAAATGAAAGATGTCGAGCTTGGCGTGGTGATCGTTCAGCAGTGCTCGCTAGGGCGTAGGCGAGCGGTTTATGGTCGGTGTACAGTGTAAAAGGTTTAGCTTCAATGTAATGGCGAAAATGCTTTACAGCTTGATCAGCACTTAATAATTCGCGGTCAAAAGCACTATATTTTTTTCTGTAGCCGAAAGTTTACGAGAAAAAAATGCCAAAGAAACCCACCGACCTTTTTGCAATTGTTCCAACTGCGCACCACTTGCAGAATCCGATGCATCAACTGTAATGCTGGTCTTGACATCGGGTCGAGAATGATGGAGCAAAGTGTTGGTGGACAAGGAAGCTTTGGCTTCTTCAAAGGCATTTTGACTCTGAGATGTCCAAGCGATATATTTACCACGTCCAGCTGAAGCGGCATGAAGAGGGGCGAGCTTGGGAGCTATCCCAGGAAGAAACCGATGATAATAATTAATTATCCCCAGGAAACGCTGAAGGTCAGTTCGCGTTTGAGGGGTTGGAAAGTTGTGGATCGCTTGAATGTGACTGGTAAGCGGGCGAATGCCATCGCACGCGACTAAATGTCCGAAATACTCTAACTCCGTTACACCAAACGCGCATTTTAATTTGTTAATGACTAAACCGTCCGCCGAAAGTAATTCAAAAATCGTTTTTAAGTTATCTCGGCGTTGTGACTCCGATTTACTTGCTACCAAAATGTCGTCGAGGTATTCAAACGCAAAGTCTAGGTTATGAAAAACGCCATCCATAAGTCTTTGAAAGGTCTGCGCAGCGTTTTTTAGTCCAAATGGCATGCGTAAGAACTCCCATAACCCAAACGGTGTGGGAATAGCTGTTTTGGGGATAGAGTCAGGAGCCATTGAGATATGGTGATACCCGAGAATCAAGTCAATTTTAGAGAAGATGCGAGATCCTGCCAAACGCGAATTAAAGTCTTGAATGTGAGATAGAGGATATCTGTCATCAGTGGTAGCCGTCGGTAGTCGCTGCATGGTCGCCATTCACTTTACTGCTTGGGTACGACATGTAAAGGCGAAGACCATGGAGAGTTTGATCAACGGACAATGCCGGCTTCTTCCATTTTCGTAAATACATCTTTGGCAATTGAAAACTTATCGGCTGGTAGACGTCGTGGACGTGCGAAGATAGGGTGCTATGCGTGACAATGTGATGTTCTACACCATGCTTATTAATAGTTGCCTGAAACTTGGGCACTAAGATGTCCGGGAATTTTAATAAAAGTCGATCAAACTGTGTAGCAGAATTTAACTTCAAACCGCAGAATGTGATAGACTCCTTTTCTACATCTGCCAAAAAACTAGTGCAGTAGTTCAAATCGATTAAGCGGCGTCCGCGCAAATTAATGGCAACATTATTGGTAGCAAAAAAGTTCGCTCCTAGAATAGGAAGAGTTGCATCGGCAAAATAAAAATCTTGTTTGTACGTATGTTTGTTGCCAAAGTTTACGGTTAACTTCTGCAAGCCCCAAGTGTTGATTTTGGAACCATCAGCGGCTGTTAAATGACCTGAAGGAGGTTGTCTTTTGTTTGGTGTGGGAACTGGAAAAACGCAAACATCGGCACCGCGATCAACAAGAAAATGTGTTCCTGTAAGGCGATCCCACACTGACAAAGTACTGTTCGTATATCCGCCGACCGCCGCAGTCACTGACTGCCGGCGTTGGCGTTTTTCCGATGTTGCTGTTTTGATACTTGTCTTGATGGAAGCAATTTAGCAAAAGGGCAGCCTGGTCTACAATTGCGGGCATCTGGACCAAAACGTTAATGGTAGCTGCAGATGAGTTCTCTCTGGAGGGTTTTGGTTTTGCAACCGTAGTTTGATGAAACCGCAATGGTTGTCACGTGGCAGAAGCGGCAGATACCACTGTATGGGAAATATTTTGAGTTTTCACTAACGATCGGCTGCTTTGGCCAAATCCTGGATGGTTGCAAAATCTTGTATCGCGAGGATAGATCTGACTTGGGTAGGCAACTGGGCCAAAAAAAAGGCCCGTCTCAACGTGTCAGCGTTATTGTTGAGAGATTCTAGCTTTCGGAGAAACACGGAAGGAGTTCAATTGCCTAAACCCGAAATATTGAGAAGTTCTGCGTCCTTTTGGGCTTGTGTTTTTCCAAAAGCGCCCAACAATGCCTCTTTGATAGCATCATACTTCTTGGCGGCTGGGGGGTGAAGGAGAACCGCTTCAACTTCTGCAGCAGTTGAATTGTAAAGAGAAGCTACCACATAGTCGAATTTTGGTTAGTCCTGTGTAACTGAGCGTGAGCGTAGCTGGGCTTCAACTCTAATGAACCACACCTCCGGATCTTCTGCCCAGAATTCTGGAAGCTTCACTGAAACTGGAGCTGCATCAGCTTGATGGCATTTTGAGAAGCTGAAGTGTGTAGGTTGGATATCGCTTCAGCTAGTCTAATCAGTGCCTCGTTCAGATTCTCTATAGACATGCTGCAGAGGTACAGTAGTCCCACCGGTACCGGTAGCTAAAAGGCAATGTAGGCTGCTCCTCACAGGTTAAAAAAATTTGTGTGAGGCTCTAAACGTGTTCTAGAACAAAGGTCACTAATTTAGCTATATTCTTATTTCGCGTTCTGCCTATATCTTCGACTCAATTTCGAAATAAACACTTGCAATTTATCTACTGGTTATTCACGTAAACGACTCGAAGACAGTAACAACAAAGCCTGAAAAGCGCAAGAAAGCGCGCGAAATAGCGACACATAGTGAACAAAATTATTTACAAAGTTAATAGGATGAGTCGCCACAGTCTTATGCATTATTTGTTTTTCGAGACGACTTGAGAATGCCAGCAGCCAACCTTTTGTTTTTTAATTTCTGGCCTTTAGATGTTAAACAAAGGCGATCTACCACGTGCTATAACTTCACTGTAACTATTTATTTGTGCTTGGAGCCTGTAGGCAAATTTACACAGTATCCGTTTTTCGTCCGTTTTTTTTTCGTTTTTGATTCTCCGTGAAAAAGTATGCGCTTTTTCATTCACATTTTTATAAGTCCATATCCGCACTAAGTAGACTGTTACATATAGATAAAAATTTTGTTTCCAAATTTTGTGTATGTACGATAAGAGCGATAGTTTAAAGTAGAGCTGTACGCCTTTACAAAAAGTTTTTTTCAAAAAAATTTTGACCAGTATATTACAGTCTGCTTAGTGCGAATATGGACATTAGGGGTATTCCTTAAAATTTTTTTTTAGAATTTAGAAAAAGCAAAAGTGCAGTGGATGAACTTTTTATTATATGTGTTTTATTATAACCATTGTGTGTGGTAGACAGATGGGCAGATGGCAGCTTGACTCGAAGACCGAAAGGTCCCTTCGCTGTCTCCTGGCCAAGGCAACTTGGTGAATAAAATGTAATTACAATTACAATTACAATTATATAGCAAGAATGCAACAATGATTTTTTTTAATTTTGAAAAAAGTTTCCCCACAAACGTGATTTTCGGCCCCCACCTACCCCCAATTTTGTGCTTTTTTGTTTGCAGTGCTTTACTGGCTCAAACAACATGCTTAATACCCTTTTTGAAGGATGACTCTTACTCTTACACAGACTTTAAAAAAATTTGGTCGAAATCGACCAATGGGGTCAAGAGATATAAGCAATTAATTACTCTAGTTGCACAATACTCCCTCTAGTGGCAGAAATTCAAAATGCTCTATTGTTGGTTGATTTGTGTAAAATTAGTGTCTAATCCTACATTTTCGGTAACAACAAATTGAATGCAATGGTTAGTTTTACAGAATTTTGCCACTAGGGGGCAGCAAACATGATTTGATTGATATTGGTGATTACCAGAGGTGGAGTCTTCAAGGACGTCCTTGGCCTCGAGGCCTCAAGTCCTTGAAAATTTGCCTGTCTTTGGCTCAAAGACAGCACTATTTTTTGAATTGTTAAAATTTTAAGGAGCGCCTGAAAAATTTTTTGGAAAACGTTTTTTTGTGGAGGTCGCCTGAAAAATTTTTGTGAAGACCTTTTTTTTTAGAGATCGGTTGAAAAATTTTTGTCTTCTTTTTGGAGATCGCCTGAAAGTTTTTGTGAAAATCTTTTTTTTTTTTAGAGGACTTGCCGTTGTGTCCTTGGTCCTTGGCCTCGAGAGTGTCTGTCCTCGGAGAAGCTCTCTTTGGCCTCGGATTTTTTTTGTGTCCTTGGCTTTGGCCTCGAGCCTTGTGTCCTCGACTCCACTTCTGGTGATTACAGTATATACTATAAAGATGTCAAAATTTTTTGCTACTGAAACTAAACATTTTAGTACTTTCATGACAACTTAGAGTGCTTGTTGCTTAAAAATTTAATGTAATAATCTTTTTTGATCAATCTTCAGGTTGCAAATTTGCCGAAGAATAACATAAGATTGGCAGTTGAATTACTCTTAGCTTTATGTCAAGTTACGCCCAACAGGGCATTTTGTTGTAAGTTTTAAAGATCCCCCTTGCTCCATACCCTTTCTGATGACTCCTTTCCATATTGCAGACTGTGTGGGAGGCTGCTGCTCCATTACTGATTTCTGAGAGAATGCTGGATGCTTTGTTTTTGTAAGAAACCCCTAGGATGGGTTACTAACTCGACTGCTTTTTTAGTCATTTGTCATCTATATCTGTTCGGTGGCTCGTTTTCTATGTTTGTTATATTTGCAGAACTTGACCGATCACCGCTGTCATATTCTGGAGCTTTCACTATCATTGCTGTTGAAGGTTCACAGCTTTCATTAAAAGGTTTCTTCAGAAGTTTTTTTTTTTTGGAGGGTGAATGGTGATCAAGGGAGCCTTTTTATTTGTGATATATCCAATACTACCATTAAATTTAACTTGATTTTGATATAGCTTCTTGTCCTTCTCGCACAGCCACTCTCCATCTGATTTGTAATATCAAATATCTTAGACATCTCTGCTTCAAATTTGCTGGTAGGTTTGAGCTAATATTTCTCATATTGCTTGATTAGACAAGTTAAACGATGCTCATTGCACCTTTTTCTGTTAAGAGGGGAAAGCTCAGTTTTGCACAAAGACCAGAAAGCTCTTTGCATACGATGGGAAATCTATCTTTCTTTGACTTGGTGCTCTCCAGCAAAAAGTAGTAACGGCCGAGTATGTGTTTTTTTGAGGGCATACGCACAAAATTTGTTAAGCAGTCAACTATTGGCAGATGTCTCCTTGTGGGTTCTTGCAAGGGAAACTTTTGGCAGGTAGATTATCAGTCTATGCATAAACACTTTTTTGAATAATTCTAGCTGATTTAAGATTCGCCATAGCTCAACACAAATAATTATTTGAACATACAAAGGTGACTCACCAACTTGGTGAGATAAAGAAAAAAATCAGTTTATAGTTGTTAAATATAGCAATTATTCTTTTAAGTTTTTCTGTGATTGAAGGCTAAATCTGCAGTACACCGTAAGATATATTAGGTCAAACCATTAATAGCTGATCTGGGATCGCAGGTATGTGATTAAATGGTTAACAAGTATAACGTGTTGCATGGGAAGCACTGATCTAAATTTTTTTTCGCAAAATAACAATCAAAACTCACCCACTATGTGCCTGTGAACTACGCAGGGCTCAATGTTTGCTGGTCAGCAATCAAACCAAAACTTCACAACTAGGAAACAGCTTACCTAAGAGCGATTACGAAAGCAAAGGCAAAAGATTTTTTTCTAGACTTGCGCTCAAATGCACAGCTAGATATAATAACGGCCCAGAACCAGCAATCCTTCGACTGCCAACCGTATGCTATCACTTGCATGAAACTGAAACCTGAAGATTGAGCTAGAAAGATTATTACATTTTAGTTTTAAGTTGTCATAAAACTACTAAAACGTTTATTTGCAAAAAACTTATGCACCTTTAAAGCATAAAATAACTAATATTGATGAAATCATGTTTGCTGCCCCCTAGTGGCAAAATTCTGTAAAACTAACCATTGCATTCAATTTGTTGTTACCGAAAATGTAGGATTAGACACTAATTTTACACAAATCAACCAACAATAGAGCATTTTGAATTTCTGCCACTAGAGGGAGTATTGTGCAACTAGAGTAATTAATTGCTTATATCTCTTGACCCCATTGGTCGATTTCGACCAAATTTTTTTAAAGTCTGTGTAAGAGTAAGAGTCATCCTTCAAAAAGGGTATTAAGCATGTTGTTTGAGCCAGTAAAGCACTGCAAACAAAAAAGCACAAAATTGGGGGTAGGTGGGGGCCGAAAATCACGTTTGTGGGGAAACTTTTTTCAAAATTAAAAAAAATCATTGTTGCATTCTTGCTATATAATAAAAAGTTCATCCACTGCACTTTTGCTTTTTCTAAATTCTAAAAAAAAATTTTAAGGAATACCCCTATTGGACATATAAAAATGCGGATAAAAAAGCACATACTTTTTCGCGCAGAAGTAAAAACGTAAAACAACGGACAAAAGCGGACGAAAAATGGATACTGTTTAAATCCACCTTAAGAGTCCAGTAGTGACTGCAAAGATTCGAGTGAACGGTGTCAGTTTTTGTGAAATGTGTAAAAGCTACTTTACTTGGGTAAATTGCGTTTTGCGATCCCTTTCCTATGGATTTAAGTATTGGCTGTGAGAGAACAGTCATATAACGTGGAAACATGGCCCTGAATTGGTCTTCACAATGAATTTAGAGACTATGCTTCGTTTTCTGAATTTTTGTTCTTTGATTACAATAATAACTTCATTAAAAAAAAATTTAAATCAATTGTACAGCTAGTCCAAGGAGAGAGGAATTGGGAGAGTTTGGCGTAGATCTCCTACATGTTATTGAATTTGGTAATAAAACTCCTCATCGCGGCCGTGCAGAAAATACAAAACTGTTCTGGTTGGCAAGTCGTAGCTGATCTTCATTTTAAGAATTCAGCAATTAACGAAAAACTGTTTGGCAAATCGAAACAATGTTGTAGAGCATATTTATCCTCCTCTCACCGGACAGCGTCATAAGCTCACTGCCGTTTGGACGATCCTCACGATTTTCATTGCGGTAACTAGTCTAACTACTGTTTTTATAATTGGAGGAAACCCGCACCTGCTTAGGAGTTTCCAGTAACTCAATGTTCATGTAAATTTTTTCGAATTCTTGTCCACTGAATTTGCTGCTTGTTTGACACCACCAAGCAGAGATAATTATCATGAAGAGTCTTTATATCCAAGGAAGCTACATCGTGACCAGGATTAAGGTTGAACTCAGATCATGTGATCAGGGTCGTCGTAAAAACGATGCCTTTATCCTCTTGCCCACGCTGCCAATGAAGAGAAAATTTCTCTCTGCAGTGATATTTACGCTTACTGAATGTCCCGGCACCAAAAGTCAGGAAACTCCAATCTCAACGAGACTGGAGCTTACAACGCAAGCCCAATGAATGACCGACGCATGTTAATTAATGAGATTTTCAAAAAGTTTTTTGTTTTCCCGTTGAGATAGCAAATCAAAAACATTTCCTTATGGAGCCCCAAGCAGGTTGAACTCCTAAACAATGTTAAAATACATTTATCAACCGCAAAGTGACTAAACTTAATGAAATCATCTTTCTAGCTTAAGTCAATTAAAAAGCTATTGTAGGAAAAACGTTTTAAAAGCCAAGGCGTGTGGCAACCCCAAATTGTGTCAAAACATAAATTAATCTTTTACATGTCTACTAAAGACACGACAAATTTTTCACTGCGTTAGGGAGATAGTTTATAAAAAAAAATACGGAAAAAATTTGCAAAAGAATACGATCTTATACTTTCTTGCACTTTGATTGGCAAGGCGCGAAATTCATATTTTGCAAAAATCCGGCTTAGTGTAATTGAAGTGCTACTCTGTACTGGTTTAATTGGTCGGCCAATTCAGTAGGTATCTTCTGTCTTAAAATGAATTTACTGAGTATCAGTTTTTCGTCCGCTTTTGCGCATTTTTTCTTTTCCATTAAAAAGTATGCTCTCTTTCGTCCACATTTTTGTATGTCCATATCCGCTCCAACCAGTCGGTCACCAGAGATGGGCACGGAGCCGGGTCCACATTTCAGTTTTTTTTTATATAAATCCGGGTCGGAGCCGGAGCCGGATTTTAAATTCCAGGTTGAAGAATTCATTTGCCTGAGAATTTTTTGAAATTTATTTTGTAATTTTTTACTCCCATTCAGCAGCGGCATTCATTGGAACGACCGACGCTCGCGTCGCGTGTTCCTTTGTTTTTACTCGGCCATTTTCTAGCTAACGAGTGCGAAATTTCAGACTTTTGCTTATAACTAGAGAACGGTTTGGTCTAGCTATATGAAATTTTGACAGCAGTTTGTGATTATTGAGTTACATGTTTGTACCAAATTTCGAGGCAATAGGTCACGTGACTTTGGTTTTAGAACCCGAAAACCGCCCCGCAAGTTTGGCGTAAAAAGCGGTCTCAGTCAAAAACGGCTTAAGTACGGCAAAAAATATTTCATAATTATGGTTATATGTCTTAAGATACCCTTTCATCCCAACCAACCCACTTTTGGCCGCGATAAGTTTTTTTTCTTTTTTTTTCCTTTTTTTTCTTCGTAATTTTTGTACGCTCTTCTCCTAAACCACACAACATCGAAATTTAATTTTTGTGTAAAGTTGTAGAGCTGCAAACGCAATTTTTTTTCCCGAAATTTTTTTGGGCAACTCCCCCGGGAACCCTCCCAAACTGGGGCCCCAAAAAACCAATTTTTTGAACGACTCAAGCTAGAGTGCTACTTTTTTTGATATCAGTAGGTATTTAACAGATAAATATTTTGACATTGTTTGGGGGGCCACCTCCCCGGGGACCCCCCAAAAATCAATTTTATGAACAGCTCAAGCTAGAGTGCTACTTTTTTTTGATATCAGTAGATATTTAACAGACAAATATTTTGACATAGTATGGGGGTGCCACCCCCCAGGGACCCCCCAAAATGGACCCCTCAAAAATCAATTTTTTCTACGGCTCAACTTAGGGTGCCAGTCTGTTTTGATATCAGTAGATATTTGACAGACAAATATTTTGGCATAGTTTGGGGGTAACACCCCCCTCCCGGGACCCCCAAAAATCAATTTTTTGAATGGCTCAACTTAGGGTGCCAGAGTTTTATGATATCAGCAGAGATTAAACAGACAAATATTTTGACTCTAGTTCTTTTGACGTTCCATAATCAGATATTTTTGAATAATTGCTGATTTTACGGTAGACAAAAAGTACTTTTGAGCGTCACAGCATTAGTTATGCGTCGGTCATTCACTGGGTTTGCTGGCAAACTCCCATCTAGTTAGTTACTCTGTTCAATATTTCAAAACTTTGCGATAGATTTTGGTTTATGGCTACGAAGTGACTTGGCAAATGGAACACGCGCGGTTAAATGAACTAAGATTCCACTGATGTCACACGTTTTCGGAAATTTTTATTTTGATTATTACACTTATACGTTAGGGTCATAGGTGGGCAGTATCGCGGTACTAAAGTACCGTCGGTACTTTTGTGGTGCCGGTCGGTACTTTTGTGGTACCGTCGGTACTTTTGTGGTGCCGGTACCGCGGTACTTTGCTATTTTTTGGCGGTACTGGTACTTCAGTTTTGTTTTATTTATTAGCAGGAATTTTAGGAAGTTAATTAAACATTTAAAACGTAGTAAAAATTCTTGCGAATGAACCGGATAAACAACGAACATTTTTTCCTAATTTAGTGTTTAAGTGTTGGTCCTACTTACTACTACCACCGCAGGGACTTGGCGTTAGCAGTTTGCTGGCCCACTTGGAAAATTGACTTTTTCTTGTAATGGCACAATCATGCGTTACTAGTATCCATGCGCCAGTGAAACAAAAGTAAAACCACTAACAAAATTGTAAAAGAGACTTACGTTATGAATACTCATCACATCAGGCGTGAATACAGTAGCGAAGCCAGAGGAGGGGACTATAGCGCCCCCCTCCCCCTCATTGGCCTGCCGACCAAAATGCAGAATAAGAAAAGTACCACGTTTTTAGCTCTTGTGAGACTGTCTTTTGCACTAGAATAGACTCAAAAAATTATTTTAAGCATATTTTGAAACTTTTTTTAAAGGGATGGGGGCTAATTTGTCAAAAATAAAACTTATAAATCAGAAAAAAAGACTTTGAAAAATAGCCAAAAATTGGTATTCAAATTTGATCGATCATTAAAAAATGCTTAACATAGGTTTCATCAAAAAAAAATATATATATATACAATATATATATAAGCTCAGAAATAGGTGGGGATGGCCAGTGGCGTACGCAGGATTTTCGAAACGGCGGGAAAGAAATTTGAGAATAATGAAAATCAAAAAAAAATTTCTCCACTCAGAATCAGTCCGTTTTTCTGCCCAAAATTAGGTGAAGACCAACAAAAAAAAAAGGTCTTCAGTCAGATTTTGTCTGTTTTTGTGCTCAGACTTTCTGCCCCAGTTACAAAGAGGGCCATGCCGCAATTTTACATGCTATTCTATGCCAATTATACTATACTGGGGACCCAAGGCACCATGCCCGGCCTAAATACGCCCCTGGGGATGGCTATTCAGTGTAAGCTAATTACCTAACACTTCTCTCAATTTTCCTTCCATTAGCCTTCCTAATTATACAGCATATATATCTTTCTCTGAGAAATATAGCCGAAATAGATTACTCTTTGAGAGTTTTACTGACCTACGGAAATAGGATTTTATGGTTTACCAACTTGTAAATAAGAGAACTGAAATTCTAGCAATAGCTATCTCCCGCATAGCCCATTTATGCTACTAGTACGGTATAATCATTTTTTGCACCGCTAATTTCTATGCCACGTATTAATTTTTATCAAAATCGGCCTAAAAATAAGTTATTTTTGCCAAAAAAATAGAAATTTTGTAGCGCTGAGGGCTTCGCCCCCACACCCCATGCCTACGGTGGCTAAAAGCCTTGCACCCAGACCCCCAATTGCCTCCGGCAGTTTAGGGAGCCTCCCCCAAACCCCCGTAACACCCTCCCCCCATTGCAGATTTTTGGCCACGCGCCTGCACGAAGAAGAATTTACTGCACGTTACTGCCGGCCTTCTTTCACATTAGCTTTTGGCTTTAAATGTGTCTGGAGCGCTTGGCAAAGAAGACTTTCTCATTCACAAATGGTGTATAATACAGCTAAGAGTATTTCACTCGGTAATACTTATCCAGAAAAATTATCTCAAAAAATTCTTTTATCTGCACCAACCCCATTTTGGCTTTGGCCGCAATGAGTTTTTTTTTTCCTGAACATTGTACGCTCTTCTAATAAGTGTTAAAGGGCAAAATAACGCAATCTAATTTTTGTGCAAAATTGTCAAGGTAAAAGCACGGTCTTGCCTCTTAAAATTTTTGCGTGCCATTTCCCCAGAAACCCCACAAATTAAACCCCCAGAAATCAAATTTTCTGAAATTACACCTCTTTTAGAACCCCCGAAATTGAACCTTACAAAAAATAAAATATTTTTACAGCTTTAGCTAAAAAGGTAATTTTTTATAGTCAGAAGAGAACAAGAATTTTTTTGAGAGTCCCCCCAAGAGCGTGTCCAGAAGTGCCAAAGCTTTGTTTTGCGACAACTCTAAATGCATAATCTGGGTTCAACCCACACTCATGGCCACGTTGTTGCGTCCTTGGATAGAGCGTTATACGATGATTATCTCTGCTTGTGGCTTCAAACAAGCAACAAATTTAGTGGCAAGAAATCGAAGAAATTCACGGGACATTGGAATACCGGAAACTCTTAAGCAGGTACAAATTCGTCCAAACACGAAGTAATTATCACAATGATAGGGTGCGGATCGTCCAATAATAAGCGTTTAACGCTGTGCTGTGATGGGAGAATAAATATGCAATACAACAGCAACAAAAAATGATGTAATTTTGAAAATGCGTTCATAACGGGAAAACAAAAGGCTTTTTTGAAAATCACCATTAACATGCGTCGTTCGTTTGTATGTTGGCAACTGGTAAGCTCCCATCTAGTCTTAACCAAGAAATGCAAAAAGTAACTGCAGCAACAAATCAACCAAAAACAAATCAAAACAGCACACTTTGCCAAAAGTGCAATTTATCCCCCAGTTTTTAAGTTTTGCGTGAATGTCACTTGCGCAATAATTGGGAGCTGATGTAGCGTCAGAGTAGCGTACTGTGCCAACTTACGCACGTGATGCTTTAGAGATGACTGCTGTTAGGTTATTACTGGTGACAGAATACTCTTCTACATTTCGTAGCCCGGTGACCGTAGCCCGTAAGTTAGGTACTTCATTAAGTCAACTCCATCACTAGTTAGTGCTTTGTACTCACTATAGTAGTAATACTAATACTACAGGGTGATTCAAAAGTCTCCATACACAGAAAATGTTGTTTTTATTTGTATAAAACAATTTCATTAAATGACAGACTCGATGTGGCCACCATTGTTTTGAATACACATCATGATACGCTTAACCCACTCACTGTGAACTCGCAATAGTACATCTGGGGATATTTGTGCAAATGAATTGATAATGCGGTCCTTCAAATGGTTTACGTTTCTTATACTTTCTTGATACACCATAGCTTTCAAATGACCCCAAAGATAGAAATCAAGAGGGGTCAAATCAGGGGATCGAGGAGGCCACTCAACTGGTCCACGTCTACCAATCCACGCATCTGGAAGTAATTGATTCAAGTATTGTCGCACTTGAATACCATAATGGGGTGGGGCACCATCTTGTTGGAAATATGCTGGAAGGTTACCATTTGCGCTTAACAGTGATGGAAAAATTTCTTCTTGTAACAAGTTTAAATACTTATTGGCATTAAGATTTCCATCAATGAAAATTGGTCCAATGATTTTGTCACCCCAAATCCCAGCCCAAACCATCACTTTACCAGCACCTTGCATTTTTGTTGAACTTATCCAATGAGGGTTAGCATTACTCCAATAACGCATATTTTGGCGATTAACCTCACCATTGACGTAAAAGTTAGCTTCGTCGGTAAACATAATCTTATTTGAAAAGTTTTCATCATCATTCAATTTGCAAACTACCCATTCACAAAATTCCAGTCGTCTATCAGGGTCATCTTCACTTATGTGGTGCAGCATTTGTAATTTGTAAGGATGCCACTTACTTGCTTTTAAAATGCGAGTGATACTTGTTTGACTAACCCCAGTTTTAACAGACAGTCTTCGTGTACTTTTTCGGGGGCTCTGTGTTAATACTTCTAAAACTCTAGCGGTTGTGTTTTCATCCGTTACTGTACGTGGTCTACCACTTCTTCTTTGATCTTCAACAGATCCAGTTTTTTTAAACTTCACAAAAAGTTTTGCTACAGTATCGTGTGTTATGCTGGTTCCATGTTTTCTGTTAAATTCTTCAGCAATCTTGCGGCTACTTCCAGACATCAATATGATTTCAATTCTTTGTTGTTTGGTCAATAACATCTTTAGGGTACCTAATAGAATTAATTACAAAAAAATACCTAAAAACAAAAAAAATAGAATTAGAAAATATAACTAAACAATAAATAATTTATGCCTTTGTATGGAGACTTTTGAATCACCCTGTACAACCGCTTAGTATTCTACTGCAGACTTTCTCTATAACGAACTGTAGGTCCACGCAGTTCGCACTAGTCTCGGAAACGAACCAAATCGCTAAAAGTGATGATTTACAATCCCGTAAACAAAGTCAATCAGTCCAATTTTTTTCTATTAATTTTTTTTTTAAATACCGCAAAAGTACCGCGGTACTTTAAATTTGAAAGTACCGGTACCGCGGTTCTAATTTTAGCAAAGTACCGAGTACCGGTACCGCGGTACTTTTGCAAAGTACCGCGCCCACCTATGGTTAGGGTTTAGGTTAGGCTTTGGGTTAGGGCTAGGATTCGGGTTAAGGTTAGGGTTACGTTTTTCAGGCTTTATTTCAAAATGTCTGCGCGAATGGAACATTCGCCAAGCTTCCTCCTTTTGGCTAGGTTATCTCTCTGACAAGGTGTATCCGAGGATAAGGTGCATTATCAATTTCTCAAGAAATTTTGAATAGATTTAGGCTGTTCATTAATTGAACCAGACATTGTCTTGAATACAGTATTGCAGTGTTTTTTAAGGCGATTTGAGGAATCGAAACGGTCTCTCAAAATTGTCCAGCGGTCTCTCAAAATCTGCTTTTACAATACTCCCGTCATTTTGCAAAAGGGAACATCTCAAAATGTTCCCTTTTGCAAAAATTGATATTTTTGTTTTAAGACCCTGTTCCAGGTCTGGTAAAATTTTCAAGTCTCTAACTCGTTTAGTTTTCGAGTTATCGATTATCTCGATAAATAATTTTGCAAAAGGGAACATCTTCATGTCAACTATTACGTCACAACAGCTGTTTTTTACAATTGAAAACTTAAAAATTTTATATGCGGCAGTCATTGATGCAGACAATCCGATGTTTAAAGCGTATAGATTGTAAAAGCAAAGCAAAAAGCAAATATTTTGAGATGCAATTTGTTGTTTTTTAAAAATCTTGGTGATTTACGAAGCTTGATTTACGTCAATTACAACAATTTGCTGTATGCTTTTGTATAAGTTTAAATAGTCTTTTAGTCATGCTTGTTGGCCTTTGTTTATGTGGATTTTCATTCATTTACTTTTTTGGGTTGTTTACTACAATAGACCTTGCTTTATGCTGTATATGCTTGCCGCTTGCGTGTGGAATAAACACGTAATAATAAATAATAATTAAACTGAAAAATGACTTGCTTTTGCAGAATTTCGACAAAGCATTTCTGTCTTTGAATCTATTGAAATATTTCCCCGTAGTTGTAAAATGGTAAGAGTAAGTCAACTTGAACAACTATACGGACCCGTATCAATTTAATGCGTTTTTTGAAAAATTTTGAAAAGTTAATGAGCAAGCGACAAACAAAATTTTTTCAAAACCATTCTGTATTGATTTAGTCTCATTACGGTTTTTAAAAGTGATCTATATGTCTACAACCTATGTTATTGTGGATGTTTTGACCACCTCTTACGACCACATTAATGATAACAATTTTACTTGCACAGTACTATTAAATTTCCAAAAAGCTTTTGATACTGTTTGTCATACGTTAATATTAAGTTAACTAAAACATTATGATAACCGAGAAGTTGCTCACAAATTTATAAGCTTCTTTTTATCTGGGCAACAAAAACGTCTAGCCCAGACAAAAAAATCGTGCCCATCAGGATCTGCAATTCGAAATAGTTAACAATCAATTTGGAGTGCTTTAAAGCATGTAACTTAGGCCACTTATTTTTTTGATTTTAATATAAATGGTATCATTAATGCCTTAAACCTAACCCCCAGATTATTTGTTGATGATACGTGTCTAGTAATATCCATGCCGACAATCCATTAATTTTGCGTGATAAGACAAATCATGAGTTACAGAGTGTACTAGAACGGACGAAAGCCAGCAAAATAACTGTTAATCCTAAAAGATCTTCAGCGGTAACATTGCACCCCTTTAAAAATCATCAATCCTATCTCAACAATCAAAATACTGTACTTTTCAATTCTGCCAATAAAGCAGTGAAACATTTGGGGCATTACAATTAATAAGAATTAAACTTTGCACAACATATTATCAACGCAACATGTAAAATATTTAGATCTAAGTAGGCAACTGGGTAATAAGTAGCCTACTGAATATTTATATTTAGATCTAAGTAGCCTATTTTATCTAAGTAGCCTATTTTATTTCTATCTAAGTAATATTTAGATCTAAGTAGCTTACTGGGTAATGGTGGTCGGTAAGTTGTGGGCTAAAAGTTTGGAGTAATCTCTTGACTATGACCCTTGTCTTAGCCTTTCTCAAAATTTCAAAATTAGATCTAAGTAGGTATTTTGTCTAAATTTAGAAACATCCAACGTTTAACAGCTCTTCGTAAATTGTAATATGCTATGGTTCACTCTCATTTATTTATTATGAGGCATTGTAATAAAACTTGCTTAACAGGCTAACAGCTTTTACGCGATGACTGCTGGTAAACTAATCAGGTTTTGGCAATTTTGAATGCATTTTATCAACAACAAAAAAAAAATGCAACAAAAGAACACGCCACAAAACGTAAAATTCATAAATAAAAAAAGGATTTGTTTTCAAGCGTACAAGAAATTTGAAATTTTTCTATTGCAAATGTATCCTTTATTACGTAATAAGATGTGAGCAGATGTTCCCTTCTGCAAAATTACTTTTGAAAAAAGTCGATATCTCAAAAACTAGGAAAGATCGACTCTTCAAATTTTCACCATAACGTTTAAAATCAGCCTTAAGTTCCAAAAATATTTAACTTTAAATCGTTTTTATCTTTTTGGTATGCGGAAGCGACATGCGCGAAAAACAGTTTCCAAAGCTGCGATATTTCGGGTTATAAAATCGCATCGAAATAGCATTTTGTCTCTTAAACCTTACCAGCTTAAATGTTTGCCGAACACAGCTACAAGCGTAACTTAACGCGAGCAAAATCCATCGAGTTTGGCAACATCTTATGTATTTTTCTAGTAAAAATCCACACCAAACTGTAATTAATTAGCTTCCGGCACAGCAAACGCATTGTTAATTTTGCACATAGAAATGAATAAAAAACTTTCGCCGATTGTCGATTTTTCCCCAAAGCACTCTTTGTCACATTAGATAATTTCATCTTTTGGTCAAGCGTTTTATGAGTTTGTTTTCAAGCGTACAAAAAATTTAAAAAGTTTCTATTGCAAAATTTCATTCCTCGGTCAAATTTCATTAATTTGTTTTCAAGCGTACAAGAAATTTGAAATTTTTCTATTGCAAATGTATCCTTTATTACGTAATAAGATGTGAGCAGATGTTCCCTTTTGCAAAATTACTTTTGAAAAAAGTCGATATCTCAAAAACTAGGAAAGATTAACACTTCGAATTTTCACCATAACGTTTAAAATCAGCGTAAACTTCAAGAAATATTCAACTTCAGCTCGTTTTTATTTTTTGGTATGTGGATGCGACATGCGTGAAAAACAGTTTTTAGAGATGCGATATTTCGGGTTATAAAATCGCTTTAAAATTGAATTTTTTGTCCCTGCGGACTCACCAGCTTAAACATTTGTCAAATAATCTGCAAGCTTAATTTAACACTGGAGAAATTCATAGGGTTTGGCGACTTGACATGCATTTTGCTAATAAAAATTCACATCAAACCGTAATTAATTAGCTTTAAGCACAGCAAACACATAGTCAATTTTTTTCACATAAAAATGAATCATAAACTTTCACTCCAATTCGGTTGTTGATTTTTCCCTAAAACACTCTCTTGTCACCAGGCGCGTTGCCAGAAATTCGCGATGTGGGGCTGTGTTTGGGGGTCTGGGGGTGGAGTCCCCAGCGTTTGAAAATTTTCCTTTTTTTGCAAAACTAACTTAATTTTAGGGCTATTTTGATAAAAAAATAATGCTTTTAAAGCGTGGCATAGAAATTGGCAGTGCAAACGTGATTAAACTGGTTGCATACATGGGCTATTTGGGAGGTGGCTAATGGTAAAATTTTAGTTTTCTTGTTTAAATGCTAAATTATAAAATCGTATAGTTCCATAAAACTCGCATTGAGTGATTTATTCCGTCCACAGTTTAAAGAGAAAAATAATTGGGAGGGGCTAATGAAAAGAGGTTATAGAAAAATAATTGGTAATTAACTAATACTGAATAGCTCCCTCCCCATTCCTAAATTTATAGCAAATTTCTCGATAGCACTAATGTTAAGCATTTTTACACTACCGATCAAATTTGATTGCTTATTTTTGGCCATTTTTCAAAGTTTTCATGCATTTGTGAGTTTTATTTGTGACAAATTAGCCCCTTCCTGAATATATGTTTCAAAAAATGTTTTAAATTACTATTTTAATCCATTCTAGCGCATAAAGCAGTCTTAAAAGTGCTAAAAACGTGGTATATTTCTTACTCTGCATTTTGGTCGACATGCCTATGGGGGGGGGGCTATAGCCCTCCCGCCCCCCTGACTACGCTACTGCTTGTCACATTTAGATAATCTCATCACTCGGTTAAGCGTTTTTTGAGTTTGTTTTCAAGCGTACAAGAAATTTGAAATTTTTCTATTGCAAATGTATCCTTTATTACGTAATAAGAAGTAAGCAGATGTTCCCTTTTGCAAAATTACTTTTGAAAAAAGTCGATATCTCAAAAACTAGGAAAGATTAGCACTTCGAATTTTCACCATAACGTTTAAAATCAACGTAAACTTCAAGAAATATTCAACTTCAGCTCGTTTTTATGTTTTTGTTATGCGGAAGCGACATGCGTGAAAAACAGTTTTTAGAGATGCGATATTTCGGGTTATAAAATCGCTTTAAAATTGAATTTTTTGTCCGTAAGGACTTACCAGCTTAAATGTTTGCCAAACACAGCTAGAAGCTTAACTTAACCCTGGAGAAATTCATCGGGATTGGCAAATTGATATGCATTTTGCTAATAAAAATTCACATCAAACCGTAATTAATTAGCTTTAAGCACAGCAAACACATAGTCAATTTTTTTTACATAGAAATGAATAAAAAACTTTCACTGCAATTCGATTGCTGATTTTTTGTAGTTATGAGTTATAGGCGAATTAATAACTCTTCAAACCAAAAATTGCCAATTTTTATGTTTATTTGTGTGTCAATTCACGATCATGTGACCTAGTGTCCCAAAAATTGGTACACAAAACGCTTTCCATAATTTCATGTTGAGTCCCAATTTCAACTTTCTAGGTTTAACCGTTAGCTCGTTATGAGCAAATCAATTCTCGTCTGCCAAAAGTCTTGAACAAAAACTAAAAAGGTACAACGCGCTAACGCAAAGTCCCAACTACGCGCTAACACAGAATCCCAATTGGGCTAAGCCACAGAGATCTTTCAAATATACAGTATAGGGTATCCCGAAGAGCGAAGGGGCGAAACTGCCGGTTGGGGGCACTATTTTAACAGTTTAATTGTTTTTTTTTATTATTGCAGTACGGTAGAGATTAATATAGGCCCTATGGACTAAGCCAAGGCTTCTAAAACTGGGGGTCGCGACCCCCAATGGGTCGCGTATAGGGCCTCAAGGGGTCGCAAAGAGTATACCAATTTTTACTACTTTCAGCAAACCCTGACTGTCGTCAAAAGCTCCTGCATTACTGCAAAACGTCATTCTTAACTTAACCTTAGATTCTACTTAATAGACATTGTTAAATAGTAAGACTTCGGTGAACAACGTATTATATAAAAAGACAGCAGATTGTTTTTCCCTATTCATTTCATGTAGCACAGCTGGATGCCTAACTTGTGCTATTCACTTTGGTTTATGACATTATAGAACAAAACCATGCCGATTTCATGCTTTTTATAGTGATGTATTTAATAGCGTAGTCAGGGGGGCTGTAGCCCGCCCATAGACCTGCCGAACAAAATGCAGAAGAAGGAGAATACCACGATTTAGCATTTCTGGGACTGTCTTTTGCACTGGAATAGACTCAAAAAATGATTCAAGCCATATTTTGAAACGTTCATTAAGAAGGAGGGGGGCTAATTTGTCAAAAATAAAACTCATAAATCAGAAAAAAAATTAAAACATAGCCAAAAATCAGTATTCAAATTTGATCGCATATTGAAAAATGCCTAACATAGGTTTCATCAAAAATATACTGTATATAAGTTCAGGAGTGGGAGGGGGGGGATGACGAATACTCAGTATTACTTAATTACCAATCACTTCTCAAACTTCCGTTAGCCCCTCTAATTAAATTTTTCTCTATAAAACATAGGCTAAATAGATAACTCCTTGAACGTTTTATTGAACTGCCGGTATAGAATGTTATGATTTACCAGCTTGTAAAAAGAGAACCGAAATTCTAGCAATAGCTACCTCCCTCATAGCCCATTTACGCTAGTATTATATTAAAGTTTTTGTACTGCTAACTTCTATGCCACGTTTTAATTGCATTAATTTTTATCAAAACAGGCCTAAAATGTAAGTATTTTTGCCCCCCAAGTTACACAATTTTCGAGCGCTGGGGGCTCCGCACCCAGACCCCCGTAACACCCCCTTGCCCACTGCAGAATTCTGGCTACCCGCCTGGCTGTAGTACCGGTAGTTTGGTAGAGCAGTAGGGACGTAATATAATATAGTTGAGCACAGTTATAACTACCGTACTACTACTACCGGTTACATTGTAATCAATCGATAGTAGGTTAAAAAAAAGGCGAACGGTAACAAGCCTACTGCAGATGACGTTGAAGCAGCGGTAAAGGCAAATGCAAAAAAGGGTGTTTGCAAATGTGTTTGCGTTTAGTACGCATTGGGTACCAGTGCCTTGTTATTATTTTTTTCGATTTAAGAATTACCACAGATGCACACCTAATAGTGCTTATTATTTTAACCGTGAAGAGTCGCGAGAATTTTATAAGATGAAAAGGGGTTGCGAAAATCTTTATAAGATCAAAGGGGGTCGCGAGCTATAGACGTAGCCAGGATTTTTGATTTGGGGGAGCCCAAACCACAAATCGCATGCAATGACGTCATCAGAAATTTGCAAAAAAGGAACTTTTTGTGGGGCAAAGATATCGTAGAATGAAAGATCTGAAGCTGTAGCCCGTTGGCACTTAACCAGGATTTTGGTGAAGAGAAAGGGCGAAAACTAATAGTTGGAAAGTGCAAATCTAACTTAGGAGACGTGTTGAGTAAGCTAGTGTACTCAAACGTATCACAGAGGGGGGTCTGGGGGCCGCCGAAGGCTATGTGGGTCTGGGGGCAAAGCCCCCAGCCGCTGGGCGATTTTTATAAGGTTTTGGAAAAAAAAGCCATTTTAATCCCATTGGATCACTTTTCGCACGTGCTCAAAGCCATTTTAAAGAACTAGATTTTTAACATTTGAAAGCCAATCCAAAAAATTTAACTGGTCAATCCTCCATTTACTTGCCATTAAAGTTCAAAACACGTTTAAAGATCTTGTATTATGGCGTAAAATTTTAATTGCAAGTGATTTGGTCCATGTAGCGGGAAGTTAAGCATATTGCCTCCTGCAATTTTGTAGCAGTAAATAGTAACCACTCGAAGATTTTCTTTCAGGATTTTTGTTTTGTCATGAAGTTAACCAGTTGTAGTACATGTACGGCCATGGAGCCCAGGCCCTCTCAATTGATATTCAATAATTTGTTTATTGAGCATATTCCCAAGCTATTTTTTTAAAGTATTTTGTGTTTTAAAATTGGCGAAGTGGAGGTGAACCGTTATTGAAAGATGGTTACGCTTACTAAACATGTTATTTCTGGGCCGAATTTACATTGCGCGAGGCTCCTGGCACTTAATGAATTTTTGCAACATCTTCCTGCCAAATGTAAACGAAGACCAAAAAAAGTTCTACTATCTGAGCGCTGGGCCCTGGCACTGTCCCATATGGCAAATACGGCGCTGGTTATTGCATTACGTTCATAAAAAGTTTAGATGAGGGCCTGAGGTAGCAACTCTTAAGACAAAAACCCTTGATTTCACCCTGGTTATACGTTTAAATTGGTTGGAAAAAATTGAATTAAGGGGGTGTGCCGGGCCCTCTGGTCGTCAATATTATTTATTGCTAATTACTGTTGTACGCGTGTACTGTTGTACCCAAAGATGCTAAAAGAAACTGAAAATGAAGAAATAAGTTTTTTCGGTAAATTTTTGTCATTGGTGGCATTTCAATTGAGGGAGCCCGAGACCTTAGGCCACCCCCTGGCTACGCCTATGATTTTGAGATAAGATCGTGCCCTTAAGTTCTTTCATAAAAAAGAACAATTAAAGCGAAATTAAAATAACTTTTTTTCTAATCGTGGAGGACTTGAGTCAAGTCACTTGACAGTTTTTTGAAACCTGCAGGAATTACATGATGTTATTATGACGTGGACAGGTGGTCGTCATTATTATTATTTACTTTTGTACGCGTAAATTCCAAACTAAAGAAACTGCATTTCCGGACAAGGAAAAACATATTGGCTATGCTCTCATTATATTGATCATTGGTAGTATTTCAGTTGGGGTTTTGCATTAACGCCTGTGTTATAGCATTAAGTTCATAATAACGTTAAACGAGGGCCTGGGATTGTAACTTTTAGCACAAAACTCTTTTTACAAGTTTTGCATATAAGGCCAAGGACACAAAAAAATTCAAGGCCAAGGACCAAGGACAGAGGCGCAAGCGTTCTCCAAAACAAAAGGTCTTCAAAATTTTTTTTCAGGCGATCTCCAATTCATTGGCGTACCAAGAATTGTGATTGGGGGAGGCCTAAACCACAAATCACATGAAATGACGTCATCAAAATTTTTCCAAAGAGGAAGTTTTTGTGGGACAAAGATATCGAAGGATGAAAGATCTGAAATCGCTGTTGCCTGTTTGCACGTAACCAGGATTTTGCAAAGAGAGAGCGCTTAAACTAATAGTTGAAAAATGCAAATATCTAACTTTGGGAACGTGTTGAGAAAGCTTGTGTTACCCTAATGTATCACAGACGGGGGTTTGGGGGCGGGGCCCCCAGCCGTTGAGCGATTTTTTGCAATTTTTTGGAAAAAAAAGCTATTTTAATGCCATTGGATCATATTTCGCTAGTGTTCAGAGCCATTTGAAAGCATTAGATTTTTGACATTTGAAAGCCAATTGAAAAAATCAAATTGTTTAATCCTCCTTTTACTTGCAATTTAAGTCCAAAACACGTTTAACATCTTGCATTTTGAAGTTAAATTTTAATTGTAAGTGATTTGGTCCAGGTAGGGGGAAGTAAGGTGCATTGTCTCTGGCTACATTTTAGCTGTAAATAATAATCCACTCGAAGATTTTGCTTAGAGATTTTTGTTTTGTCATAAAAATAACCAGTTGTCGGAGAACACGTTCGCCAGGGGGCCCATGCTCCTTCAATTGAAGCTCAATGATTCGTTCAATCAGCATTTTCCAGGGCTAATTTTTTAAAAAAGTATTTTGTGCGTAAAAACCGACGAGGTTGGAGGTGAAATACTGAATTGTTATAGAAAAATGGTACAATAAATGGTTACACCTACTAACCATGTTATTGCCGGGCCGGATTTACATCGCGCTAGGCCCCTGGCACTTTGGAGATTTTCGCAGCATCTTTCTCGGAAATATAGGTGAAGACCAAAAAAATCTTACGATTTCAGCTCGGGGCCCCTAGCTGGTACTGCGTCATATTATGGTAAATCCGGCCCTGATTAATGCATTACGTTCACAAAAAGGCTAGATGTGGGCCTGAGATAGCAACTTTTAAGACAAAAACTCTTCATTTTCCCAGGTTATACATTTAAATTGGCTGGCAAAAATTGAACTGAGTGGGACCCGGCGCCTTTGGTCTTCAATATTGTAAATTAGTTATACTGTTGTCAGCGACAAATGGTAGAAAGAAACTGAAACTGAAGAAACAATAGGCTTTTTTGACACGTTTTTGTCATTGGTGAAATTACAATTAGGGGGGGGCCTGCCTCCCTCCCCTTACCTACGCCTATGCTCCAATTGAGGAAAACAAAAAAGGTGTTCGCAAATTTTCCGCGAGATTTCTGGCGTTTTTCAACAAAATTTCAACTGTTCAAAAAATAGTGCTGTCCTCGAGCTGAGGACAGGGCAATTTTCGAGGACTTGAGGCTTCGAGGCCAAGGCCAAGGACTTCGAAATGTGTCCTCGAGGCCAAGGACGTCCTCGAGGACTCTACATCTGATAATTACCCTAAGGTAGCCTAGTGACTAGACTATTTCACCGAAAATTTTCATGTTAAAGTGAATAAAACGAAAATGAGAAATATTCATCCGCATTTTTTTCACTAGCTTTGTTAAGGGTGAAGGTTAGGGTTTGGGTTAGAGTTAGGTTTGGGGTTAATTTAGAGTAAAAATTTGAGTTGGGTTAGATTTGGGTTAGAATTAATAAAACAAGATAAAAATTAACCGTAAAATAGTCTCTTCCTTACCCAAATGCAATAGGCCTAATGAAAAAGTAATTAACAAGCAACTTATCCTTTGCAATTCTTCGTCACATAACAGGATAACAGTATTGTACAGCTTACCGCATTGTTGCGATCCTTATCCTACTATTGGGTGCATATACTGTAATTATGTCATTCAATTTCATGTCATGTGGCCTACTCAGTACTTGTTTGCTTGTAGGCAAATGTGTGAAGGCAATAGGCTTACATGCAGCATAGTACTAAGTGCTATTTACAGACACAGTATTCAGTATTAATGGTAAGCTAAACTAACTGCTAATCTGAAATTTTTGAATCTAAACTACTTAACCACTACGCCTATCCTAATCAATGACTCTCAGCTCGAATGCCCTAGAGCTGTACAGTAGTTGTATACAGTATGTATCGAGTTATATCACTCTTCACTTTGCAATTTATTTTAGAATTCAATTAAACTTGAAGTTTGTAGAGCTTTGCTGTTTCAGGTTTGTGGTCGTGTCTTATATTTTGATGTGCCGTGAGAAAATCAAACCAATATATACATTCAAAATTATATGGAGCACAATGCGCCGTATAGACCACAAAAATATTGGTAATTTTTTCAGACTCAGAATGAATTCGAATCAGAGGTGGAGTCCTCGAGGACGTCCATGGCCTCGAGCATTTTGAAGTCCTTGGCCTTGGTCTCGAAGCCTCAAGTCCTCGAAAATTGCCCTGTCCGCAGCTCGAGGACAGCACTATTTTTGAACCGTTGAAATTTTGTTGGATAACGCCAGAAACCTCGCAGAAAATCTGCAAAGACCTTTTTTTGGTTTCCTCAAGGAGAGATCGACTGAAAAAAATTTTTGGAGACCTTTTTCGTCTGAAAAAAATTTTTGAAGACCTTTTTTTTGGAAAACACTTGCGTCTATGTCCTTGGCCTTGGCCTCGAAAGGGTCTGTCCTTGGCCTCAAAATTTTTTTGTGTCCTTGGCCTTGGTCTTGGCCTCGATCCTTGTGTCCTCGACTCCACCTCTGAATCGAATTTTAAAATTTGTCCACAAACAGGTTTCGGAGCGGATTCGGAGTCTATGTCTTTGGACCTCGATTCAGATTTTTTGGACTCTGCCCATTCCGTTGGTCACACACTGGACAAAAGTTTTCTGAAAAAATTTCTTGTAAAGGAGTGCAGCCCTATTTTGAAATATCACTCTCCTCGTTCACACAAAAAATTTTTGGACAAAATTTTTATACTGTAGCAGCACTGAGAACTACATAAACCCAGAGAGAACACAAGGCTGTATTATGTCACGACTCGCATGAATGAAACATGCGAATTCTACCAGCTAAGCCTGTGACTGCATAGAAAGTAAATGGAAGCAGACAGAGTCTAGGCTAGACACCGAAATAAAGTTAAATTTAAAGGCG